>WSYH01001939.1:62325-101297 GCA_036426205.1 Ascaphus truei
TGACAGTGTTTGCATTGATAGTGTGCCTTGAGGTGTGCATTGAGCAGTGTGTGCAGGGAGTGTGTTGTGCATGTGTGTGTGCAGTTGTGTCAGTGAGAGTGTGTGGCAGTGAAGTGTGCAGTCATAGTGGTTGCAGTGGTCACTGTGAGCAGTGTGTGCAGTGAGCAGTGTGTGCAGTGAGCAGTGTGTGCAGGGAGTGTGTGCAGTGTGCTGTGTGCAGTGAGTGTGCAGTGTGCAGTGTGTGCAGTGAGCAGTGTGTGCAGTGAGCAGTGTGTGCAGGGAGTGTGTGCAGTGAGTGCTGTGAGCAGTGTGTGCTGTGAGCAGTGTGTGCAGTGAGCAGTATGTGCAGTGAGAGTGTGTGCAGTGAGAGTGTGTGCAGTGTGTGTAGTGTGCAAAAAAATAAAAAAAAATTTTTTTTTTTAAATGGGAGCCACATGAAAACCGCGTTATAACCGATTCGCGTTATAACGGGTCACGCTATAACGGGGTTTACCTGTGTAGTGTGTGTCTGAGAGAGAGATATTGTGTGTGTCAGACAGAGAGTGTGTGTGTCTGAGAGAGAGAGATTGTGTGTATGTCTAAGAGTGTGTGTGTCTGAGTGTGTGTGTCTGAGTATGTGTGTCTGAGAGTGTGTGTGTCTGAGAGTGTGTGTGTCTGAGAGTGTGCGTGTCTGAGAGTGTGTGTGTCTGAGAGTGTGTGTGTCTGAGAGTGTGTGTCTGAGAGAGTGTGTTTCTGAGAGAGGGTCTGAGAGTCTTGAGAGTGGGTCTGACAGTCTGAGAGTGGGTCTGACAGTCTGAGAGTGGGTCTGACAGTCTGAGAGTGGGTCTGACAGTTTGAGTGAGAGTGGGTCTGACACTCTGAGTGAGAGTGGGTCTGACAGTCTGAGTGAGAGTGGGTCTGACAGTTTGAGTGAGAGTGGGTCTGACAGTCTGAGTGAGAGTGGGTCTGACAGAGTGAGAGTGGGTATGACAGCCAGAGAGTGGGTCAGACAGTCTTAGTGAGAGTGGGTCTGACAGTCTGAGTGAAAGTGGGTCTGAGAGCGAGTGAGAGTGGGTCTGAGTTTGTGAGTGGGTCTGAGATCCTGTGAGTGGTTCTGAGAGTCTGTGAGTGGGTCTGAGAGTCTGTGAGTAGGTCTGAGAGTCTGTGAGTGGGTCTGAAAATCTGTGAGTGGGTCTGAGAATCTGAGAGTGGGTCTGAGAGAGAGTGGGTCTGAGAGAGAGTGGGTCTTAGAGAGTGGGTCTGAGATTCTGAGCGAGAGAGTTGGTCTGAGAGTCTGAGCGAGAGAGTGGGTCTGAGAGTCTGAGTGAGAGAGTGGGTCTGAGAGTCTGAGCGAGAGAGTGGGTCTTAGAGTTTGAGTGAGAGAGTGGGTCTGAGAGTCTGAGAGAGAGAGTGGGTCTAGAGTGATTTCCCTACCTCCTTCCCGATTTCTGTGTGCGTGCGTGTGTGTGTGTGTGTGTGTGTGCGTGAGCACAGACACCAACCCACAGTCAGTCATAGTCCCCCACCACCCAAGAGTCAGTCAGTCACCCAAAGAGAAGCAGTTCCAGCCATCACATTAGTGATGAGTTCATTAAATGTTTGACCAAATACAGTAGGCTAATTTTTAAGTTGATAATTTTGGATGGCCCTCGAATGATTTTATAAATATCAAAATGGCCCTTGGCAGAAAAAAGGTTCCCCACCCCTGCTATACAAGGAACAACTGTTAAAACAACTCCCAATAAACCCCAGTGATGGCCATACACCAGGGGTTAAGGACAGAGAGGGTGAAAGTGCTCCAGACAACTCCCAGGAATTTCCTGTTATTGGTATAAGGGTAGATTAAAGTCCCAACGCATTTCGTCTTGACAAAGACTTCTTCAAGGGGTGTAAACCAGTCCTGCAGTCCTTTCCCTTAAGTAGTTCGTATTTCGCGCCTTTTTTCCTTTTTTTTCTAAAGTCCTATTGGTTGAGCATTGCGTTTCATTCACTGCATGCGTTTCAAGGGGTAAGCGACGTCGCGCGTATGACGTCATCATAAAGTAACCATACAGGCCAGCATACGGATGTCTGTGTATTCCCAGCCATTACTGCTGGAGATGGAAGTGGGTTAAGGCTTCCTATTAGTTGCGCACTGCGTTTCATTTGCAAATGCGTTTCACAGAGTTGCGCGACGTCGCACATGTGACATCACCAAGTGGATATAATATAAATAATATACAGATGCCTATCTTCTCCCTGCATCACTATTGAAAAGGTGAGGTAGTGTTTAAATAAAGAGAGCAACTATGCTCATATTGTCTAACTAATACTAACTATGTGAGAAACTATAAAAGGTAATAATAACAATTAATAATGGTAATAACATATAAAGTGGCAAATGCCACTATGCATATATAATATGTAGTGAAATACTAACTGTGAAAAAATAACTATGAAATAATTGAATGTTAAAAATAATCAATTAAATAAATGATATTAGTGAGTTAAGGAAAAGGGACATTGATTAACTAACAGTATAATCAACAATATATTCATAAAAAATGTAATTACTGTACATAAAAGAAGAACTCTAGTAAAAAATACATATATATACATAGATAACATACTTAATCAACACTGATTGGAATTAAAAGCAATTTCCAAATAACCATATTTATAAATTATATTAAAAAGGCATTAAAATCAAAATCAGTATTTAATCCTTTAGGGTGTAGAGTTTTTAATTTGAAAATCCAAAAGGATTCTCTTTTCGACAACTGATTGATTCTGTCTCCTCCTCTCCAGTGTGTATGTACGTGTTCTATTCCCATATATTTTAGGCCTGCATAATCAGAGTTATGATACTTTTTAAAATGTACAGGGATACTGTGGTTTCCCATCCCTAAATGTATATTTCGCAGATGCTTGAGAATCCTAGTTCTAAGAGGGCGAGTAGTTCTTCCAATATATTGAAGACCAAATGGGCAAATTAACATGAAATAACATGCGTGCTCCTACAGTTGATAAAATATTTAATTTTAAAACATTTCCCTGTATAATTAGAACAAAAAGTGTCTGTTTTCTCTTGCCCGTTTTTGCATGCTTTGCATGTAAAACATTATATACAGGGTATTTCACATTTTTAGCAGAATAGTTACAGTGGATAGTTTGAGGTGAAAGCCAAGAGTGACTGTGGGTGTGGGACAATAGCCATGAGTGCAGGCTGTTGGGATGCTTGATTTGTGGGGCGAGTTTTAAGGTTAGTTAGTATTAAATGACTAAAAGGTTGACACCATTTGCATCAGAGAAAATGGCAGATGGCAGTTAGGTATGAATAAGAGCAAGTGTGTATTGGGAGAAGAGAGATTGATCTGTAGTTCGAGACAGTGTTTTTGTCCCCATTTTTGAAGATTGGGACAACTCTGGCAGTTTTCCAGGTCTTAGGGATATGGCCTGCAGACAGGATAGAGTTGATTATGGAAGCAATTGGTTTGGCACAGGCTGAGGTACCAAGTTTTAGGAACTTGGATTGTAGCAAAGTCAAGTCCACATTGGTTGCTTAGTTTAAAATTTGAGGAGCGTTAATAGGGGATATCTCTGTTAATATGCGGATGCTAATAACAGTAGTAACCATATTAATACAATAATTTATTTCTAGGTATAAATTCTCTCCCTATGAGACACTTATGGGATGAGTTATGACCATCTGTAGTTCAAAGGAACGAATTAAGGACCATGTTATTGGTAATAAAACAATTAATAAATATTGCATGTAACTAATATATTTTTTTTGAGACTCTCTAGGCACAGGTTAAAGCTGAAACTGCACCTACGCAAGACGGGTTAATGGTCAAGCATTTTCTACGCAAGCATGCTATTCAACCCAGATAAAAAGGCCATTTAAATACTACTCATCACAAGCATTGCAGTAAAAATGTGCTTATCATCATGGATACACATCACGCATGTCAAAATAGTGCCAGCCTACAGTAGGCACAAACAGCTAATAAAGACAAAGACATAGCACCTGCAAATTAGTGTTTTGATGGACACAATAGTCTCTGACCATTAATCATCAAGGGAGAAAGGTCATAGGCAAAAAAGTCCAGACCTCAACACACGAACTTTGAACTTTTTATTTTTACAGGTTTTTGTTATTTTTCAGTTACAATGTATGCTTCACTTTGTTTGTGTAAGTGGCGTCCCATAAGGATGACAAAATAGTATAAGGTACTATTCTGTTATTTTGTTTGGATTTATAGGTTAATAGAATCTCCCTGCAGAATGATATCCCGGTTATGTTAATTGCTCACAGGTAGAGTTGGAAACAGAAGAGAGAAACCCAATACACAAGTGCTGAAAAGTAGTCTATGGGAAGAATAAGTTTCGGGGAATTTATTCCCAAATGTAGGAGTTGGGTTACTGTATGACAGGTTTACAGGGATATCCTCAATCATACAACCACAGCCATTTACTCACTTAACCAAGAATAGGTTTAGTTTAAATTAATGGCTCTGCAGAATAGAATATCTCTAGACTATATTTTAGCCTCAAAGGGAGGAGCATGTATGCGCCCTAGTTAAAGCACAATGTTGTGTATTTATCCAGAATTCAGGGACCATTGGGACTTGGTGGTTGGATTGATTTGCTTTGAGCGAAGCTAGCGAATGTTTTTGTATGTGTGTTTGTCCTACTCATTGCTTTTTTTGTGTTACAGCAAAACTCTGATCCAGAAGTGCATTGCAACCCCCACCGACGCTATGCCTCTTTGCGGTGATGATGTCGCCAGTCCCCCAGAAGAAGAGACCAAAGAATAAATCAACTGAGCTGATATAATGTCCGGAAAAGAAAGGAATGAAGTTATGCACAACTTGGACATCTTGGTCCAGCAGGACTATGACATGGTTAACTGTTCTGTTCTTTAAATAGACTGTCTCTTAAGGATATGGGGGGACTGAGAAGACTGGATATGAGGAAGGTGGGAGGTCACTAAGGGCTGTGAGTCAATCACAAGGAAAGGATCACAAGTCATCCATTTTGACCATAGCATCCATCTTGGTCCGTTTTGCCATTCTGAGCAAATGCAGTATGAAAGATGCGTGCAAGAAGAATGTTTGTGCAGTCTCTCTTAGCAGAAATTAGCCCCCACCAATTCCAACAATAGTGACCCTTAAATTAAATATGTGCGAATATTCAGAGTAAGTCATTTTCTAATATCTATAGAAATATTTAATGATATTATATATAATATATATAATATATAATATATAATTCTATATATTATATATAATATATAATAATATAATGTCTCTATTGGCACCTACTAGGCTCTAAGTCAGAGAGGAGTATCAAGTAAGGGTATTTGTTCTTTTAGAGAACAAAAATGAGGGAATTGTTAGGACCAGTAGGTCAGGCCAGAATCTGCACTTGTGTTAAGCATCCATGTTGTCTGTTCATAACTAGTTAAGATTATGTAGTCAGCCTTTTGCTGAAATATAATTCCTAATGAACTCAGTTTCTGCCAAATTACATTACCTTTCTCCCTGCTAAGGATATTGCTAAGATACTTTTTGTATTGTCAGTTTCCTGCTATTTTAGTTAAAATATAATAGACTGGTTCTATGAAAGAGGCAAAATAGTATAACTTAGTTGCTAGAGATTCAAGGTCTCTTTTGATAACAGACAATGAATAAGCTATGTATTCAGACATTGCTTGTATTGGGAGAAACACGTCCCAAAATCATGCCACTAATATGTCCTGCCCCTAAATCACGCCTCTAATCAAAGCTACGCCCAAGACACACCCAGGTTACGCCTATGTTACGCCTACTGTCGCGGCCGAGCTGAGTCTAACACTCACCCGGTTTGTCCCGCGGCTGATTTCGGGCTGGCGCCGAACTTGGCCGTGCGCCAGCCGGATCCTCACTGATCGGTCCTCCGATCGATGTCTCTCCCCTCTGCTTCTCCGGGTCCACCGGGTCCACCGGGTCCCCCGGGCCCCCCACCGCCTTCCCCACATCTTCCTTAACCCGGAAACCTGCGTCTTCACGTGCATTGCGGTGGCGGCCGCATTAGACTCAGCTCGGCCGCCACTGTATGTTACGCCTATGTTAAGAAGATTTTGTCAAGACGAAACGCGTTGAGACTTTAATCTACCCTTATACCAATAGCAGGAGATTCTTGGGAGCTGTCTGGAGCACTGTCACCCTCTCTGTCCTTAACCCCTGGTGTATGACCATCACTGGGGTTTATTGGGAGTTGTGTTTACAGTTGTTCCTTGTATAGCTTCTGTGGCCTTCTGGTTTTTGTGTTTTTATATATATATTTTTTACTATAAAGATTTATCCTGTTTTCCTGCGTCCTTTTCCTGTTTTTTTGGAAATTTTCTAGCCATTCCAGTTAACCTGGTGAAGTTGGTTACTTTAACAACCATAAGCTTTTGTATATCTATTCTAATGTGAGTGTCCATTTGGCTTTAGCTATTTACTAATTGTGTATACAGTATTACACTATTTATGTTATCTCTTTATTGAGATTATCCTGCTGCGGAGGAGCTGATATTGACGCTGCAAGTTTTGCGATTGGAGGAGAGTATCCTGCTGATGAGGAACCTACAATAACGCTGCGAGTCCTACTATGAGAGAAGGTCTACAGTATCAGTTCGACAGAGGTTCCTGCTCATCAGTGTGGTTCACTTAACAACCGAAATGCCCATCTAACCTTGCCTAATGTGTGTATTACTTTTTGCCTTGATGGTTGCATACAATATTACACTATTGTGTTTTTTCTTCCTTTTTCTTTTTTTATATATTTCCTAATTTGATGAGATCGTGCGCAATCGGAACTTCACCCCACAAACAACACTATAAGGTAAGAAAGTACAAAGAGCAAGAACCCAATAGAAGCACTCAATACCCTGTTTGAGAATTGATGAGTACTTTTAAATAAATATTTAATGATCATCAGTTTAAAATAATGAGGTTAAAATGTCACAGTACATTTTAGCCTTGCAACATAATTTGTTAGTACAGAAATGGACAGAGTGTGATGGTGGGATTGTGTAACTTGTGACAGACATTTAATGTACTTCTATGTGATCCCGATATTTGCAGATGTCAGAAGCTTCATCCCATGATGTACTGTACCATCTGCATGATTTAATTATACCCCTGGGGTTAATATCTATTCAGGATGTAGTGTATTAATCACACTGCAGCTCAGCAAGGACTTACTTACTTTTCTTTTAAGTAAACGGTATAACATTATAAGAATCATGAGATGACATGTTTTCTCAACTAGCAGAACGCCAACAAATGTATAAGAAATAGAATATTGTACAATATTAGAATATTTCAATATGTGAAATAAGAATCCTTGTGACAAAATGAAGCTCAGTATGGTCCAATGTTAATATTTGTTAATATGTCCTCATGATTTGGGAAACGTCGTATTTGCTTGTTGAAAGAACTTAAAAACAGTACAAGACGGATCCAACCTCCCATGCAGAGGCAGAAGAAAGATTGCCCCAAAGACTTGGACTGGATTCCAGTCTCCACAAACATTATCATGATGAAGAATTTGATCCAAAAAGGCTTGTGGATATGCCTATGCTGTTGTGATGAAACTTTCCCTTGATAGATGAAAGTGTGGGATTCCTTAAAAAAAATGCATGAAACTTCTCTTCAGGTTTTTTTTTTTTGGTAACATAGAATGAATTGTGAGACAGACTGCTAAAGTTACATTCAGAAAATGAAAGCATATTTATTACACTGAATACAAATATTTATTTACTAATAATAATTACAAGCAGTAGTATTTTTATTTTGTGAGGGTTTTCGTCAATTATTTTCCCACCATAACCTGTTGTATATGGTTGTACCCACGACCAGCATAGCAGTAAGAAATCTCACACTGTGCTGAACAAGCTGTTGTAATACGGAGCATGTGCAATAAGGTCTATGCTTACAAGGACAAGCAAAAGCAGAAAGTGACACACTGAGTATGCTCATTTTCCTGTCATTACCCCCAGAATCCTGGTTGCAGTGGAAGCACTGTATGCTAGAGAGTAATGTCTGAGATGTGACTATGCTCAAAAGTGGGATTTCTATTTGACTGTAACTGTACAGTGGAGGTTTTGGCATTTTTTACCAACCATAACTTGTTTGTTTTTAATTAACACACGTGTGAAGAGCGCTGCTTCAGTAAATGATATTAAAATGGGGTGGTTCTGATTGGGCGGGAGATAATAAGAGAAAAGAGAAATGACCCCATAATAGCACTCTGCCACCAATTGGGTGATTTTGTGGTGAAAGTTAAAATAATATTTAATCTGACATAGGATAAAGTTTAGGCTTTAAAATAACAATTAAACAATTTGTTCAGTGCACTGTGGATACTGAATGTACTGTACAGAGCTAACAATGAGGTCGCAGATACTAACTCAGGAAGGGAGCCCTTGTGCTGCTCGGCTCTTGCACAGTACAGGCTCCAGCTGACGACGGTCTGAAGGAGCTCCTTCTTGGGGAGATATACTTGTCTTACTGGCACATAAGGTATTCATACCAACTAACAATAGGGACATAGTTACCACTACTGCTACCGATATATCTACACTAATACACAATCACTTTAGAATAACCCAACCATGGGGTTATTTAGGTCTATTTTGTAGTTAACTTTTGTGGTGTTCATCAGAGTTTGGGATTGTAATTCACTCTGAGGTGCTTGTATTACAACCCAGGTTTGAGTGGCAGAACACTTATTAGTCATGGTACTTTATCTAAGAACATGTAATACTACCCTACACGTTTCGGCTTAGTGTGGGCTCCTTGTCCCCACACATTGAAGACCACACAGTGCTTCATCATTATACAGCTGATTACCATTAAGAGCATAGTGTTCCACATATCCGATAACTGAGATCTCTGCTTACACGCTATTTGTGTCATACACACTCACGGACCTACAGATTTCAAACATGTCTTACCTAATGACCTTGATACAGTAACATCTGTGTAATTTACTCCTGGTGTTACATTTGGGACCCTCTGACCTTATATGCTGTTGTTTGAAAATTGGTTACCAATATAACTGCAATATAGTTGTGTTCAGTATATGGCTTTACGTACCCAACCTGACTAATAGGTTGGTCTCCTATAGTGCACCATATGTAAAGTCTTAAAGCTGTTGGTATTTCATACATTTTTTTAACTATATTCTCTTCCACCACCCCCACCATTCTCCCTTAATAGATATCGTGATCTCACTAATGACAGTGGTTACATTTTACCACTGTTTACAGCATTAATGTTATAAGGGAATATTTACTCCAAATCGGATCACAAGGCGCTGTCAAAATGGTTTAATTATTTTAAAGCCATAATTTATTCTATGTTCAGATTAAATAATATTTTAACTTTCAAACAAATCATCCAGATGTAGTCAATTTGGGGTTCTTTTCCCTTTAGTTTTTGTTGAATTAACTAATAATTAATAGTCAAGTCAATGAACTTTCGTGGGGTTGTTGTTGCATACTGTCCCGTCTTCACATACATTAACTAAATACCAAGAGGGGCTAACATATAAGTTGTGTGTTTTCCAAATGACATAATTAGCACACACAGCACAGTAAGTTATCGTCAGTGAGATAAAATGTAACACAGACAGTGAACATTGTATGTATGTATGTATAGTACGTACGTATGAGAATGTATGTATGTAGTATGTATATATATATATATTATATATATATAATATATACACATACGCACACTCTTCTTTACCTGCACTCATTTTTTTCTTTTAAATGTACTTTTTATCATTTTGGTTACGCGCTGGAATGTTTAATTTGTTTTTTTTAATACCAAAATGCTTGTAAAACATAATGAATAGTGTATTTATTCTTGCTACTACTGGTGCAGGGCGTGTGAGAGGAGACACAATGATTGAATATCCGCTGGCCCAACAGTTTTAACATCTCTTATCAGCAAGCGATATGTTCAATAGAGTATGTGAAAGACTTACTGAGCCAACCATCCAGGATTTAAGAAAGGCTTTAAAAGGATCCAGGAGCGGCTGTGATTTGTCATATGCAGCAAAGGCTGTTTGTGAATAGAAGGTAACAGGTAAATATTTCCTACGCACATTATTTCAAGACAATAATACTTGTGTATGCCAGGAATATATAAAGGTAAGCAAAAGAAATGCAGAGTTCTCTCTGGGTTAGATAGAGGAACTGAGATCCTTGTGAGGTTTTACCACTGATGAAATATAGGGGAAAACACCACAAATGTAAGTGTTCAAAAAGACATTATCTGTATATTTCCACTGTGGTTAATGGTATAGTTTTTTGAGTTGTACTAGAGGTTATTTTTTGGTAAGAAATCTTTAACCAAGTATAAAAAGCCATGTATCAAGTCTTGCGAGAATGTCAAGAAAACTGAGACAGTTATCAATGAATCTCTTATAATCTGGTGCAATTTTTACACGGTTTTGTCCCTATGTGCAGACCTTGGAATAGACCCTGTAGGCTAAACATGCGCAAAACCAGCGTCTTGAGTGTCTCCAATGATTTACACTTTCATTCTTGATCTAAATTAACACAGGTTAATTCTACAGAAAGCTGCAATGTCCATGTCATGCAATTAGGGAGTTAAAGTGATCATATTAAAGGAATAATGGGGGACATGTATTGCTGAGATTGCTGATACACATAGCACATACTTCAGCTAGTAATGAGATAAAGGTCCACATGTTCCTTACACTGAATATTCTGCCATTTGTGAAAGGGTTTCCATGTGCATTGTATGACTTGTGCAACATAGTAGCTCATCTTATTGTCAATCATTGACTTCACAATAAATGTACTCAGACACTAATAATGGCATTGTGATTGCAAATGACCAAAAATGGCGCCATCATATAGGTAATTTGCATATCCAAGGTCCTTTCTGGTTTTGGAGAAAGCTAGTGGAGTCAGTTAGGCTGGCTTTGAACTTCAAGAACCTTGGATTTTTTCACTAAGATAATATTTGCATTATGTACAACTACTGTATGTTGCATTTTATAAATACGTTATTTTCACAAATCTTCACCCAGACCAATAAAAGTATTCTTGTTTTCATTTCAGAGGGGGAATGGCAGGTAAAGGAAGACAAAAGTAAGAAGAGCCATCCAAAACATGTGTTGTAAAAATGGGGATGTTCTCAAGACAATCCTTCGACCAATGTTCTGCCACAAGTGGATTGTGTGCTCAGCCTTTGGGCTAACAAGCTTAGCAAAGACAAGGAAGCTTACCGGAGCAACCTGAAAAAAGTGCATCACTACTGATATTGGCCGGTCTTACCTGTACTCTTTGGGGCATTAATGCAAAATATTTATGATTGGGGAACACAAGTCTGATTCTGGCATGTGATGAGAAGTTTTTAAGAGAGGCTCTCAGGGATGCAGGATACATCATTGAGAATATGGATGTGCTCCCCAGCAGAAAGGGCTGTGATTTGATAGATTATGAACACCTTGTGTACATTATAGCGCGCAAGGAGAGGGAGGTTTAATGATCTAGTTCTGAAAGATTAATATCCACTTCGGAGAGAAAATTAAGAATATGTATTTTAACACTATTTCACCATTTAGTGTCCAACAGGACAATACAACATTTTGAACATATAATTAATAAATGCCTCTTTATTTTCTTCTGTCCACAATACCTATTGAATGACAAAATCGTTAGCTACTGTATATGTGGGGACACTTAGGTGTTTGCTTATAGCATATATTACATTGAAATATTAATTGGAATAGCAAATGTTTGCAAAAATGCATTCGGGGGCTGGGAAATTATTAAGGAAATGTTGCTTTGTTTTTTCTCTCTCGTGCTGTTGGACGCTGAAATATTCCTATTAAGAAAATAAAGTTTTACTGCTTATAACTTATTATAAAAATAAATGATCTCCAAGTACAATATCTAATGTCCTTGCATTTTTCCCGTTCTTAAGGATCCAAATAATTGCATAATAGTTTTGTTTGGAAAGACATACGTCCTCACAGTTCAACCTCAGCATTGTGTATATTTAGGATGAGGTCCGCAGTACATACTAAGCCCATACAGCCTGTAGGAAGAATATACATGGAATGAAAGACTGGTGGCGCGTGCAGCCGATTTCCTGGTCTGCAGGGAGCTGCAGACCAAAAGACAGGGGGGGGCAGGACGCGGGAGGGACGTATTGAGAGCAGGAGCAAATCGCGCCACAGCGCTGCGGCCCCCCCTCGCAGTGGGCACAGCGCTATTGAGGGGAGGGCTCTCATCCCTGTAGCATCCGCCAAAGCGGGCTCTGCAGTTGCCAGCGGGGTCCAGGCCTAAGGGAGTTGCAGAGACCTTGCGCGATCCTTGGCATTTAATTTAAATGCTTTGGGGGGGAGATATTGTGTGTTTTGATTGAAACTTTAGGTTTCCCTTTTTCTGCATATGTGACTATTCACAACAAGGATTAGCACCAATTTGTTTTTATTGCATTTTCTTCGAGCTGAGCAATCTACAATCAAATTTGGTCTTGATTTTTAAAACAAGTTATTTCTGAAATGCAATACCCATTGGCCATATTTACTAAGCAGTGTTCAGCTGTCTTCCTTCGGTGGAAAAAACCTTACAGTAAGTGGGCACTACAAGGTAATGACACTTAATTAGGTTAATGAGGAGTGAACAGTTGCCAGCGGGGTCCAGGCCTAAGGGAGTTGCAGAGACCTTGCGCGATCCCCTGGAATGAAAGAAATGCACATTCTTAGAACACGTGTTTATTCTAAACATACAGCACAGTGAGTGGCAAAATAGGTGTATTTAAAACACACAAACATATATCAAAACTCACATGAGATAAGAATAAAAGCAAGCTTCTCCCAATCCCAGGTGACAGCTGATCAGTCCAAAGATCGAAAACAGATGGGACCCAATGCTATGAGTCCCCGGACAACAGCTCGCAGCACTTGGGAAGAGGGGAGATGCAAACTAAAAGCTCAACAGCTGATCCACCGCTGAGGTGTCCTGCACACTGCTGCGCACGCAAACGCCAGGTTGGGGGATAACCTCTGCACACACTTCAGAGCAGCTGAGTCGCTCACAGCTGACCAAGAGGTTCCAACCACCGTATGCATGATGACGTGATGATGTAATAGTGACAACCTCTATGCGGTTTGCACGGGAGTGCTTTATTACTGATCCATCCATCATAACTGAACATGAGACTGTTCCTTAATCAAATAAACTTTTTCCCCTGTGCTACCTTGCCTACTTACCTTGTCTCTGGCATTCTGACATAATGTCATCATGAGACATCATGTGACATCATGGCATGTTGTCTTGGCAATGCAATGTCATGTGACCCCGCATTGCAATGGCAACGTTTCGCCCGAAGTTGCCAGAGACCAGGGAAGGCTAAGGCCCCGGTAACTCCGCTGCACGCGCGCCTGCAAGACTGGTGGCGCGTGCAGCCGATTCCCCGGTCTGCAGGGAGCTGCAGACTAAAAGACAGGGGGGGGTGGGCCGCGGGAGGGACGGGGCGTGTCCGTGACGTCACCCGGCAGGTTCGACCTCATTGGCTGTACCGCCAGGGGGCGTGGCTTAGCGCTACGTCGTGAGTCCTGCTCTAGGAGCAAATCGCACCACAGCACTGCGGCCCCCCCTCGTAGCGGGCACAGCGCTATTGAGGGGAGGACTCTCATCCCTGTAGCGTCCGCCACAGCGGGCGCTGCAGTTGCCAGCGGGGTCCAGGCCTGAGGGAGTTGCAGAGACCTTGCGCGATCCCCTGGCATTTAATTTAAATGCTTTGGGGGGGAGATATTGTGTGTTTTGATGGAAACTTTAGGTTTCCCTTTTTCTGCATATGTGACTATTCACAACAAGGATTAGCACCAATTTGTTTTTATTGCATTTTCTTGGAGTTGAGCAATGTAGAATCAAATTTGGTCTTGATTTTTAAAACAAGTTATTTCTGAAATGCAATACCCATTGGCCATATTTACTAAGCAGTGTTCAGCTGTCTTCCTTCGGTGGAAAAAACCTTACAGTAAGTGGGCACTACAAGGTAATAACACTTAATTAGGTTAATGAGGAATGACCAGGAGAAAGGAGCTTATACTGTGTATGTAAAGGACAGTTAGAACTTGTCCGAGCTGTTAAACGACCTGTTGACAAGATGGGACATGAATATGGGTAGAGAAGTTCACCGGCACATACAGTATTATTTGTCTTGTTATAAAGTACTTGGAAATATGTTACCTGTGAGTACACAAAGAGTCTTTGCTGCATATGACCAATCAGCAGCTCCTGGATCCTTTTTAAGACATTTCTCAAATTCCTGGATATTGGGCCCAGTAAATTCTATAACAATAATCTCTTTGAAGATATCACTGGCTGATAAAAGATGTAAACTGTTGGGCCAGAGGAGATATCAATCAATGTGTCTCCTCTCACACACCCTGCACCAACAGTTAGAAAGAATAAAACACAATTGTATTATCTTTAATAAGCTTTTATGGTATTGAAAAAACAACAACTTCCTATTATTCAAATACATTTTATAAAAGGAGCAGGTAATGAGAATATGAGTATGTACGTATTTATATATATATATATATAAATTACACATTATCTGTGTTACATGTTATCTCACAGAAAGCAATTTACAGTATGTTGCTAACTATTTCAGGTAAGCAAACGCCTTTTAGACACAATACACATTTAATTTAGAAAACAGATGTATTGTTATTTAATTACTTAATGTGAAGATGGGGGTGGGAGGCAAATCACATACTGTATATAGAGTGTATTGGCTTGACATTTAATTATTAGTAATACAAAAATTATTAGTAAATACATTTTTATATTAGTGTAATAAATACAGTATGCATTCATTTTCTGTAAATAAAAATAACAGTCTGTCTCCACAAATTCATTCTATTACAACAATACATATTCAAACCCGAAGAGAATAGTTCATGCAATTTTCAAAATTCATAGGCCTCAAACCTTCCCGGGATTAAAGAATGTAGATGGGCCAATTGCATTACAGATTAAATCTCTTATGCGGAAATATGGGCACTTGGTTGCTGAGGGAGGAGAGACTTTACTAAGGAGAGCTATCTGGGACAGCTGGTGGACACTTTTTCACGTGGTTTTAATTGACTTTGGGGGTATATACATATCAGGTATTTCCACACTTACAATATGCCTGTCACTTGATAAAGACTTTACGGTCGAAACGTTGTTTGGCACAATACATTTTTCTATTGAGCAAATCCATTGTGCATTGATTTCCCTCATTAAAGCTTATAGGGGATCATGTTAAATGGTTTTGAAGCAAAAATTGGGACATTTGTCCCGGGCCCCCATGCTCATTTGCATGTCATTTCCCAGAATTCCTTGCTGCAGTGAAAGCCCTGTGTGCAGGGAGATAATGGTGAAAGACGGGGTTGCAGACCTGTCTAAGACATGCAAATGAGCATACAGCAATATTTCCTTTTGCTATATATATATAAGTCAAATTATTCACAATACAGATGAGCTAAATATGTTGCACAAAGTTATAACATGCACATGGAAGCCCTTTCACAATGGAAGAATATTTAGTGTAAGGAATTGTGGCCCTTAATCTCATTACTACAAAGCCGAAACAGTCCTACTGGGCGAAACGCGTTGAGTGAAGTTTGGACATACAGGCGATCTGTACCAAGCCATCTCCACAGCAGGGGTGATGTCAGACGCTCCGACCGATGCGACGGAGCAGAGAGACAGTTCCCGCAGTGGAAGACATCTGACTGAAGGAAGGTGGTGAGAGATATCGTGGTGTGGTGACCCTGTTAATCATTATTGAGTTATATATGCCATTATTTTATTGCACAATTGTGAGTGCGCATTTTATATTTTAAACATAAAAACTTCATTTACTTAATTGATCTATGCTATGTAGCTATTCTATATCTCTCTTAATTGGTGATCCATCAGCCCCTGTACCATTGGATGGGAGTCCTGATCAGCACACATCCATTGAAAATCACAGATAGCAGCCCTTCTTGCAAGTACTCTCATTTCTTCTGTATCCTGTGAGTAGGCTGTGCATAGAGCCAAGATTACGGACATTGCTATATCCCAGATACTTTAAACACCTGCACTTATATTGTTTGTGTTGTTGGGAATATGGGAATAGAACACGTACATACACACTGGAGAGGAGGAGACAGAGTAAATCAGTTGTCGAAAAGAGAATCCTTTTGGATTTTCGAATTAAAAACTCTACACTCTAATGGATTAAATACTGATTTCGATTTTAATGCCTTTTTTACTTAATTTATAGATATGGTTATTTGGAAATTGCTTTTAATTCCAATCAGTGTTGATTAAGTATGTTATCTATGTATATATATATGTATATTTTACTAGATTTCTACTTTTTATGTAATTACATTTTTTATGAATATATTGTTGATTATACTGTTAGTTAATCAATGTCCCTTTTCCTTAACTCACTAATATCATTTATTTAATTGATTATTTATAACATTCACTTTATTTTTTCACAGTTAGTATTTCACTACATATTATATATGCATAGTGGCATTTGCCACTTTATATGTTATTACCATTATTAATAGTTATTATTACCTTTTATAGTTTCTCACATAGTTAGTATTAGTTAGACAATATGAGCATAGTTGCTCTCTTTATTTATACACTACCTTACCTTTTCAATACTGATGCAGGGAGAAGATAGGCATCTATATATTATTTATATTATATCCACTTGGTGACGTCACATGTGCGACGTCACGCAACTCTGTGAAACGCATTTGCAAATGAAACGCAGTGCGCAACCAATAGGAAGCCCTAATCCACTTCCATCTCCAGCAGTAATGGCTGGGAATACACAGACATCCGTATGCTGGCCTGTATGGTTTCTTTATGATGACGTCATACGCGCGACGTCGCTTACCCCTTTAAACGCATGCAGTGAATGAAACGCAATGCGCAACCAATAGGACTTTAGAAAAAACGGAAAAAAGGCGCGAAATACGAACTACTTAAGGAAAGGACTGCAGGACTGGTTTACATCCCCTTGAAGAAGTCTTTGTCAAGACGAAATGCGTTGGGACTTTACTCTACCCTTATACCAATAGCAGGAGATTCTTGGGAACTGTCTGGAGCACTGTCACCCTCTCTGTCCTTAACCCCTGGTGTATGGCCATCACTGGGGTTTATTGGGAGTTGTTTTAACAGTTGTTCCTTGTACAGCTTCTGTGGCCTTCTGATTTTTGTGTTTTTATATATATATATATTTTACTATAAAGATTTATCCTGTTTTCCTGCGTCCTTTTCCTGTTTTTTTTGGAAATTTTCCAGCAATTCCAGTATAACCTGGTGAAGTTGGTTACTTTAACAACCATAAGCTTTTTTACATCTATTCAAATGTGAGTGTCCATTTGGCTTCAGCTATTTACTAATTGAGTATACAGTATTACACTCTTTATGTCATCTCTTTATTGAGATTATTCTGCTGCGGAGGAGCTGATATTGACGCTGCAAGTTTTGTGATTGGAGGAGAGTATCCTGCTGATGAAGAACCTACAATAACACTGCGAGTCCTACTATGAGAGAAGGTCTACTGTACCAGTTCGACAGAGATTCCTGCTCATCAGTGTGGTTCACTTAACAACCGAAATGCCCATCTAACCTTGCCTAATGTGAGTATATTACTTTTTGCCTTGACGGTTGCATACAATATTACACTATTGTGTTTTTTCTTCCTTTTTCTTTTTTTATATATTTCCTAATTTGATGAGATCGTGCGCAATCGGAACTTCACCCCCCAAACAACACTATAAGGTAAGAAAGTACAAAGAGCAAGAACCCAATAGAAGAACTCAATACCCTGTTTGATTATTGATGAGTACTTTTAAATAAATATTTAATGATCATCAGTTTAAAATAATGGGGTTAAAATTTCACAGTATATTTTAGCCTTGCAACATAATTTGTTAGTACAGAAATGGACAGAGTGTGATGGTGGGATTGTGTAACTTGTGACAGACATTTAATGTACTTCTGTGTGATCCCGATATTTGCAGATTTCAGAAGCTTCATCCCATGATGTACCCTCTGCATGATTTAATTACACCCCTGGGGTTAATATCTATTCAGGATGTAGTGTATTAACCACACTGCAGCTCAGCAAGGACTTACTTACTTTTTCTTTTAAGTAAACGGTAGAACATTATAAGAATCACGAGATCCGTGTTTTCTCAACTAGCAGAACGCCAACAAATGTATATGAAATAGAATATTGTACAATATTAGAATATTTCAATATGTGAACTAAGAATCCTTGTGACAAAATGAAGCTCATTATGATCCAATGTTAATATTTGTTAATATGTCCTCATGATTTGGGAAACGTCGTATTTGCTTGTTGAAAGAACTTAAAACTATGTACAAGACGTATCCAACATTACATCAGAGGCAGAAGAAAGATTGCACCAAAGACTTGCAATGGATTCCAGTCACCACAAACATTATCATGATGAAGAATTTGATCCAAAAGGACTTGTGGATGCCTACTGCTGTAGTGAAAACTTTCCCTTGATAGATGAAACTGTGGGATTCCCTTTAAAAAAAATGCATGAAATTTTCTCTTCAGGTTTGTTTTTTTATTGGTAGCATAGAATGAATTTGTGGAGACAGACTGCTAAATTTACATTCAGAAAATGAATGCATATTTATTACACTAATACAAACATTTATTTACTAATAATTCAATTAACAAGCAGTATTTTTATTTTGGTGGAGGGTTTTTGTCCCTTTATTACCCACCATAACCTGTTTTGTATCTGGTTGTACTCACGACCAGCATAGCAGTAAGAAACCTCACACTGAGAATGAACTTTAACCCAGGCTGTGCTGAACAAGCTGTGTAATACGGAGGCATGTGCATATAAAGGTCTATGTTATAATGGACAAGAAGCAGAAAGTGACACACTGAGTAGTGATCATGTTCCTGTCATTACCCAGAATTCCTGGCTGCAGTGGAAGCACTGTATGCTAAGAGATAATGGCTGAGATGTGACTATGCTCACAAGTGGGATTTCTATTTGCTGTATACTGTACGGTGGAGGGTTTTGGCATTTTTTTTACCAACCATAACTTGTTTTGTTTTTAATTAACACACTGTGGAGAAGCCCCTGCTTCAGCTTAGTAATGATATTACTGGTGGTGGTTCTGATTGGGGCGGAGATAATAAGAGCTAAAGAGAAAATGACCCCAATAATAGCACTCTGCCACCTAATTGGATGATTTGTGTGAAAGTTAAAATATATAATTTAATCTGAACATAGGATAAAGTTTAGGCCTTTAAAATAACAATTAAACAATTTGTACAGCGCACTGTGGATACTGAATGTACTGTACAGAGCTAACCAATGAGGTTGCAGATCTAAACTCAGGAAGGGAGCCCTTGTGCTGCTCGGCTCTTGCACAGTATATGCTCCAGCTGACCCAACGGTCTGACGGAGCTCCTTTCTTGGGGAGATATACTTCTGCTTACTGACACATATGGTATTCATACCAACTACAATAGGGACATAGTTACCACTACTGCTACCGATATCTATACCTACTCATTACACAATCGCTTTAGAATAACCCCACCCTGGGGTTATTTAGGTCTATTTTGTAGTTAACTTTTGTGGTGTTCCACTCAGAGTTTAGGGATTAATTCACTCTGAGGTGCTTGTATTACAACCATGTTTTGAGTGGCAGAACACTTATTAGTTGCATGGTTCTTTATTCAGGGAACATGTTACATACTTACCTACACAGTTTTCTGCTTAGTTGTGGTCTCCTTGTCCCACGACATTAGAAGACCAAACAGTGCCTTCAATCATTATACAGCTGATTACCATTAAGAGCATTAGTGTTTGCACAGATCCTATACTTAGATATCTCTGTGTACACACTATTTTGTGTCATACACACTCACGGACCTACAGATTGTACATGTCTTACCATATGACCCTTGATACTGTAACATCTGCGTAATTTACTCTGTGTGTTACATTTAGGCACCTCTGACCTTTATATGCAGTTGTTTGAAAATTGGTACCATTACTAACTGCAAATATATTGTGTTATCAGTATATAGGCTTAGCTACATCAACCTGACTAATAGGTTGGTCTCCTATAGTGCACCATATGTTAGTCTCTACAGCTGTTGGTATTTCATACATTTTTTTTACTATATTCTCTTCCAGCACCCCCACCATTTCTCCCTAGTAGATATCGTGATCTCACTAATGACAGTGGTTACATTATACCACTGTTTACAGCATTAATTGTTATCCAGGGAATATTTACTCCAATTGGATCTACTGTAAAAGGCGCTGTACAAATTGTTTAATTATTTTAAAGCCCTATATTTTATCCTATGTTCAGATTAAATTATATACTTTAACTTTCACACAAATCATCCAGAGTGCTATTATTGGGGTTCTTTTCACTTTTTTGTGTTTAATTAACTAATAATTAAAAGTTAAGTCAATGAACTTTCTATGTGGGGTTTGCATCCTGTCCCGTCTTCACATTACATAGCTAAATACCAAGAGGGCTACATATAAAGACGTGTGTTTTCCAAATTACATAATTAGCAACACACAGCACAGTAAGTTACTTTCAGTGAGATAATCACCCTCCCTCACGGAGCAATGTAGGACATCTTGCTCCTGACTCTTCCTGCGGCTGTTGGTCGCGTTAGTGGGGGGAGGGAGGGGGACGGACGGGGAGGGAGGGGGACGGGACGGGAGGGAGGGGGATGGGACGGGAGGGAGGGGGATGGGACGGGGAGGGAGGGGGGAGGGGGACGGGGAGGGAGGGGGACGGGACGGGGAGGGATGGGGACGGGACGGGGAGGGAGGGACAGGACGTGGAGGGAGGGGGGAGGGAGGGACAGGACGGGGAGGGAGGGGGAGGGGGAGGGAGGGAGGTGGAAGCCCCCTCCACACACAGTGGAGTGGGGGGAACTGCCAAGACTCAGCTCTCCAGCCTCCCCACCCCATGCAGGCATGGGAGCGGGCCACATGGGAGCGGGGCAAGCACGGAAGCGGGCACGGGGCAGCACATGGGAGGTCGCACGGGGCAGCACACGGGAGCGGGCAAGCACTGGAGCGGAGCAGCACATGGGAGCGGGAACTACCCCCACCCCACCCACGTGCACAGCCGCACAACACACCCCCCCCCCCCCCCCGCATCCCAGGTGGCGGACACCCCAGATCAGGAGGGGGAAGAGATCAGGGGCAGGAGGGGGAGGAAATCAGGAGGGGGAGGAGATCCGGGGAAGGGGCTAAATCAGCGCTGCCTGCCGGCCTTCTTCCCCGCGTTAACCCAATCAAGGAGGGGGATTATTTATTTATTTTAAAAAAAAAAATGGCGCGAGCGGTGGAATTCATAGAGCCGCAGCAACGGCTCGCCAGCGTCCTAAATCCACCCGCCACGGGCGAGTAGTTATAATGAATTGTCGAACACTATATATATACATATATACATACACATATATACATACACACAGTGTTCGACAAACCTATACATTTGCACGCCCCGGGCGAGTGGATTTAACATTGTGGCGAGCGCCTATTGGCCCAAGCAGCACACGTTTGGTACTAGGTGGCGAGTAGATTTTTTTGTTCGGCGTCGTATTTGCTTGTTGAAAGAACTTAAAACTATGTACAAGACGTATCCAACATCACATCAGAGGCAGAAGAAAGATTGCACCAAAGACTTGCAATGGATTCCAGTCTCCACAAACATTATCATGATGAAGAATTTGATCCAAAAAGGCTTGTGGATGCCTACTGCTGTAGTGAAAACTTTCCCTTGATAGATGAAAGTGTGGGATTCCCTTTAAAAAAAATGCATGAAACTTTCTCTTCAGGTTTGTTTTTTTATTGGTAACATAGAATGAATTTGTGGAGACAGACTGCTAAATTTACATTCAGAAAATGAATGCATATTTATTACACTAATACAAATATTTATTTACTAATAATTTAATTAACAAGCAGTATTTTTTATTTTGGTGGAGGGTTTTCGTCACTTTATTACCCACCATAACCTGTTTTGTATCTGGTTGTACCCACGACCAGCATAGCAGTAAGAAATCTCACACTGTGCTGAACAAGCTGTGTAATACGGAGGCATGTGCATATAAAGGTCTATGTTACAATGGACAAGAAGCAGAAAGTGACACACTGAGTAGTGCTCATTTTCCTGTCATTACCCAGAATCCCTGGTTGCAGTGGAAGCACTGTATGCTAAGAGATAATGTCTGAGATGTGACTATGCTCAAAAGTGGGATTTCTATTTGCTGTATACTGTACAGTGGAGGCTTTTTGGCATTTTTTACCAACCATAACTTGTTTTGTGTTTAATTAACACACTGTGAAGACGCCCCTGCTTCAGCTTAGTAATGATATTAAAATGGTGGTGGTTCTGATTGGGGCGGAGATAATAAGAGCTAAAGAGAAAATGACCCCAATAATAGCACTCTGCCACCTAATTGGATGATTTGTGTGAAAGTTAAAATATATAATTTAATCTGAACATAGGATAAAGTTTAGGGCTTTAAAATAACAATTAAACAATTTGTTCAGTGCACTGTGGATACTGAATGTACTGTACAGAGCTAACCAATGAGGTCGCAGATCTAAACTCAGGAAGGGAGCCCTTGTGCTGCTCGGCTCTTGCACAGTACAGGCTCCAGCTGACCCGACGGTCTGACGGAGCTCCTTTCTTGGGGAGATATACTTCTGCTTACTGGCACATAAGGTATTCATACCAACTACAATAGGGACATAGTTACCACTACTGCTACCGATATCTATACCTACTCATTACACAATCACTTTAGAATAACCCCACCCTGGGGTTATTTAGGTCTATTTTGTAGTTAACTTTTGTGGTGTTCCACTCAGAGTTTAGGGATTAATTCACTCTGAGGTGCTTGTATTACAACCATGTTTTGAGTGGCAGAACACTTATTAGTTGCATGGTACTTTATTCAGAGAACATGTTACATACTTACCTACACAGTTTCCGGCTTAGTTGTGGGCTCCTTGTCCCACGACATTAGAAGACCAAACAGTGCCTTCAATCATTATACAGCTGATTACCATTAAGAGCATTAGTGTTCACACATATCCGATACTTAGAGATCTCTGCTTACACGCTATTTTGTGTCATACACACTCACGGACCTACAGATTCTACATGTCTTACCATATGACCCTTGATACAGTAACATCTGTGTAATTTACTCCGTGTGTTACATTTGGGCACCTCTGACCTTTATATGCTGTTGTTTGAAAATTGGTACCATTACTAACTGCAAATATATTGTGTTATCAGTATATAGGCTTAGCTACATCAACCTGACTAATAGGTTGGTCTCCTATAGTGCACCATATGTAAGTCTCTACAGCTGTTGGTATTTCATACATTTTTTTAACTATATTCTCTTCCACCACCCCCACCATTTCTCCCTAATAGATATCGTGATCTCACTAATGACAGTGGTTACATTATACCACTGTTTACAGCATTAATTGTTATAAAGGGAATATTTACTCCAATCGGATCCACAAGGCGCTGTACAAATTGTTTAATTATTTTAAAGCCCTATATTTTATTCTATGTTCAGATTAAATTATATATTTTAACTTTCAAACAAATCATCCAGAGTGCTATTATTGGGGTTCTTTTCCCTTTAGTTTTTGTGTTTAATTAACTAATAATTAATAGTCAAGTCAATGAACTTTCTATGTGGGGTTTGCATCCTGTCCCGTCTTCACATTACATAACTAAATACCAAGAGGGCTACATATAAAGTTGTGTGTTTTCCAAATGACATAATTAGCAACACACAGCACAGTAAGTTACTTTCAGTGAGATAAAATGTAACACAGACAATGAAACATGTATGTATGTATGTATGTACGTACGTACGTACGTATGTACGTATGTATGTATGTATGTATATATATATATATATATATATATATATATATACACATACGCACACTCTTTCTTATACCCTGCTTCTTTTAAATGTACTTTTTTATTGTATTGGGTTAACGGCCTGGAACGTTTAATTTATTATTTTTTTCAATACCAAAAATGCTTGTTAAACATAATGAAAGTGTATTTTATTCTTGCTAACTGCTGGTGCAGGGCGTGTGAGAGGCGACACAATGATTGATATCTCCGCTGGCCCAACAGTTTACCAGCTCTTATCAGCAAGCGATATCTTCAAAGAGATTATTGTGATAAAATGTACTGAGCCAAGCATCCAGGAATTTAAGAAATGGCTTAAAAAGGATCCAGGAGCTGCTGATTGGTCATATGCAGCAAAGGCTGTTTGTGAAATAGAAGGTAACAGGTAAAATATTTCCACGCACATTATTTCAAGACAAATAATACTTGTGTATGCCAGGAATTAAAGTGTAAAGCAAAAGAAAATGCAGAGTTCTCTCTGTGGTTTAGATTGGTCTTTGAGGTTTTACCACTGAAAATACGTGGGAAAACACCAACAAATGTAATGTGTTCAAAAAAGTACATTATCTGTATATTTCCACTGTGGTTAATGGTTATAGTTTTTGATTGTTACATTTATGGTTATTTTTTGGTAAGAAATCTTTAACCAAAGTATAAAAGAGCCATGTATCAAAGTCTCTGCGAGAGATGTACAAGAAACTGGAGCACAGTTATCAATGAAATTCCTTCTATTATAAATCTGGTGCAATTTTTACACTGGTTTTGTCCCTATTGTGCAGACCTTGGAATAGACCCTGTAAGGCTAAACATGCTGCAAAACCAGCAGTCTTGAGTGTCTCCAATGATTTACACTTTCATTCTTGATCTAAATTAACACAGGTTAATTCTACAGAAAGCTGCAATGTCCATGTCATAGCAATTATGGGAGTTAAAGTGATCCATATAAAGGAATAATGGGGGACATGTATTGCTGAGATCTGCTGATACACATAGCACATACTTCAGCTAGTAATGAGATAAAGGTCCACATTTCCTTACACTGAATATTCTGCCATTGTGAAAGGGTTTCCATGTGCATTGTATGACTTTGTGCAACATATTTAGCTCATCTCTATTGTCAATCATTTGACTTTCACATATAAATGTACTCAGACACTAATAATGGCATTGTGATATGCAAATGACCAAAATGGCGCCAATCATATAGGTAATTTGCATATCCAAGTCCTTTCTGGTTTTGGAGAAAGCCAGTTGAGTCAGTTAGGCTGGCTTTGAACTTCAAGAACCTTGGATTTTTCACTAAGATAATATTTGCATTATGTACACTACTGTATGTTGCATTTTATAAATAGCGCTTATTCACAAATTCTTCACCCAGACACAAATAAAAGTATTCTGTGTTTCATTTCAGAGAGGAATGGCAGGTAAAGGAAGACAAAGTAAGAAGAGCCATCAAACAGGTTGTAAAATGGGATGTTTCTAAAGACAATCCTCTCGACCATGTCATCTTGCCACAAGTGGATTGTGTGCTCAGCCTTTGGGTGCTACAAGCTATTAGCAAAGACAAGGAAGCTTACCGGAGCAACCTGAAAAAATGTGCATCACTACTGAATATTGGCGGTCACCTGTTACTCTTTGGGGCATTAAATGCAAAATATTATATGATTGGTGAACACAAGTTCTTTTTCCTGTCATGTGATGAGAAGTTTTTAAGAGAGGCTCTCAGGGATGCAAGGTACATGATTGAGAATGTGGATGTGCTCCCCAGCAGAAGGGGCTGTGATTTTATAGATTATGAACACTTTGTGTACATTATTGCGCGCAAGGAGAGGGAGGTTTAATGATCTAATTCTGAAAGATTAATATCCACATCGGAGAGAAAATTAAGAATATGTATTTTAACACTATTTCACCACTTAGTGTCCAACAGGACAATTCAACATTTTGAAGATATACTGTAATTAATAAATGCCTCTTTATTTTCTTCTGTCCACAGTACCTATTGAATGACAAAATCTTTAGCTACTGTATATGTGGGGACACTTATGTGTTTGCTTATAGCATATATTACATTGAAATATTAATTGGAATAGCAAATGTTTGCAAAAATGCATTCGGGGGCTTGGAAATTGTTAAGGAAATGTTGCTTTGTTTTTTCTCTCTCGTGAAGTTTGATGCTGAAATATTCCTATTAAGAATATAAAGTTTTACTGCTTATAGCTTATTATAAAAATAAATGATTTCAAAGTACAATATCTAATGTCCTTGCCTTTTTTCCATTCTTAAGGATCCAAATAATTGCATAATAGTTTTGTTTGGAAAGACATACGTCCTCACAGTTCAACCTCAGCATTGTGTATACTTAGGATGAGGTCTGCAGTACATACTAAGCCCATACAGCGTGTAGGAAGAATATACATGGAATGAAAGAAATGCCCATTCTTAGAACCATTCTAAACATACAGTACAGTGAGTGGCAAAATAGGTGTATTTAAAACACACAAACATATATCACAACTCACATGAGATAACAATAAAAGCAAGCTCCTCGCAATCCCAGGTGACAGCTGATCGGTTCAAAGATCGAATACAGATGGGACCCTGTAGATGGAAGTTCACAGAGGTACAAAATTGGAGGCTTTTATAAGGTGAAATTATAAAAGGCTTTATTGTGCCTTTTCCTTTTCATCAGGAAATCATCCAAACATAGGGGGGGGGGGAACACAGCTTCTATTCACTTGGGAGTATTTCTAGTGAAATCCTATGCAATTAATTCACATCTCCCTTAGTAAAGCATGTCTCGCAGCCCCAAAACATATAGCATGAAATAAGCAGATATAAGCAGTCTATTAATAATGAAAGTCTTATCTGTTCCTTGGAGGGAACATCTTCTCTGTTCCCTCAGGGTGTGTCAGCATTCAGGTTCAGAAGTTTTCCCTGTGTCCTGTAATCAGCTATGCTGGGCAGAGCTCAAGACCGTTCAGCTCCAGAGATGTGTGTTCTCTTGGTCAGTCTCTCCTGGGAGACTCAAGAACACTGCTCTGTCTCTCCCAAGGTCAGCTCTCATTCAGAGCTAAGGAGTTTCTTCCTGTCTCAACAGACAGGCTTTTGTAAGCAATCTAGATCAGGCAGGTGGTGTTTATTAATTGAGTACCAGCAGTTAACCACCACCACACTGCTAGATTAAAGGCACATTACTTGAACAGGGATTACTCCCCTGTTACATACCTCCCCTGTTTGTGGGAAGCTCGGGCTTGCCACGGCCAAAGCCCATTCTTCCACTCTCATTCTAGATATCTCAGTGACTTGAATGAGAGTGGATGGAGGAAGAGAACCCTCAGTCCTGTTGGGATTGGAGCCCTTTCTCCAGTTTATTTGTGTCTCCTCCTGAAGGTGTTTGAGATCAGCACCTCTCAGTCACTCGAGGAGGACTTTCTCCAAGTATAGTCTTTTTTCTACGTGCGCGGTCATGAGATTTCCCTCGCGTCGGGTGCTCGTCTTATTGTAGGCATACTGTATGGCAGCAGTTGCAGAGCATTTAAAAACAGCCATTTGAGTTTTCCGCTCTTGAAGCTGTCGCTCTGCCCTTTTCCCACTCAATGGGGTTGCTAGTTCAGCCCCTTTTAGATTCAGTTGCAATTCCACACCCACTTCCAGAGAATGTCCCATCTTTTCAGCTTCATCAGCTAAGGGTTCTTCTGGTTTTAATTCAGCACGTGTACCTTCTTTTGTTGCCTTCTGGGTGGCTGAAGGTTTTGCTAGTGCTTGTTTAGGTGGTTCAAATTTTGCAACCTTGTCTTTCAGATGAGCGGTATTCCCAGCTCTCACTGTACCCTTGTCTTCATGGGTTTTTGAGGCTGTGGGATACTGACGCTTAGTCAGGGTCAATACTTGTCCTTGTAGGACTGTAATCTCATCCGCGAGAGATCCCTGTTTTTTGAGTGCGTCTTGCAAGTCTCTTCTCAGGGAATTTATCTGCATGCTTTGCTTTCTCTGAGCTTGCCTCTACATTTTTATTGCATTGTGAAGCGCTTGGGCCACAGTTACTTGTTTCAGTTTCTGGACCTTCTTGTGCTCCTTTTTGTGCTGCGTCACCTGGGTTCTAAGCTTGGCTTTTAGCGTTGCTTTGGTGATGCTCAGGGTAGCCTTCAGTTTCTCATGCTGCTTTGCGGGGACATACTGGGTCATCAGACGTTCCTGCAGCACTAGAATTTCTTTAACAGCCTGCAGATTGTCATCCTGCAGAGTTCGCTGCTTCTCCTCTGCTTTCTCGAGGTGCGTACGCAGACCTTGCAGTTGGTTCTGCAGTCGGTGCTCTGCTTCAAACTTCTCACCTTCCAAAAGTCTATTTATTTCTTTAAGCTCGTGCAGCTTTTCATTTTTTTCCTTGACGTCGTTTGTCAAATTATAATTTTCTTTTTTGAGTTTTACGGTTTTTCTTTTTAATCTTAAATGTTCTCTTTTTTCAGTCTTTGTATTCTTTAGGGCCTCTTTGCAGTCCTCCTTCCATTTACGCACATCTGCTTTGAGAATGACAATCTCCTGGCGTGAGACATCCTTCTCTAGGTTGAGGGTCTGAAGCTCCTTCTGAGAGACTTTGAGATCTGTACCAAGATTACCAATAGTTTCTTTAGCAATGTCCAGCTCCTCAGTGAGGCTGTGTAGTTCCTTTCTGGAAACTTCCAGGTCTGTGCGGCACCTGCTGGTCTCATGACGTGAGGCATCACGCTCTATACGAAGAGTGTGAACCTCTTGCTAGAAGACTGTCATCTGCTTCAGTGCCTCCTCATACTTCCGCTTTAGCGTAGCCACCATTTTATCAGATTGGCTCTGCTTTTCATCCATGGCGGCAAAAGTAGCATTTGCAGTATCTAGCTCAGTCTTGAGATCGTCCAATTCTGTCCTGGCTAAAGAGTAAATTGTGAGCACATCTTTTTGTAGCCTCACGTTATTTTTCTGTAGCTCTGTGTAACCATCTTCCTTTTGTTTCAATTGTTCACGGAGCATATCACAGTCATTCCTGGCATGTTTCAGAGCATCTTCAGGGTTGGTCAAGGGATCGTCACTCACTGGTTCCGGCTCCACTTCCCTGGGATGGTTGGTTGAGGGTTCCTCACTGTTGGCACTGGACAGACACTTCTTTGGGGTACACGACTTCTGCCTTGGCCCTCTGGATATTCGGTTACCCGCGGGACAAATTCTCCATTTTCTCTAGGCTGCAGGGCAACTCGGTCCCCCTTTTCCTCTACAGGATCTACGGACGTGTCTGTTCCTTCCACGGTAAGTGAAGAACTGCTTTTATTTTTATTTTTCCGCCTTTTTGATTTGGATGACACCGTCCCTTCAGGGATATTGGGGTCTCCATCATCATTTGAAATTTTAGCAGCTTCATTATATACGCCAGGTTTTTCTTGCAGTTTCTTTAGCTGACAGAAATATTGGGTGATCTGCTGCTCCCTCTCTGTCTCCTGTTGATCATATTCGTCATCAAAGGGAGCGGTCTTTTCTGTCCGTGCCGAGTTCAGACACCCCCACCATTCTTGGGGTGTTTTGCAGGTGTGACTCGGTTTGGGTTCCCCATAAGAGATGTCTTCCTCTTTATTGGACTGGAAGGGCCACTCTTCCGTGGGGTAGGGTTCATTACAGGAACGCTGCATCTTGTCCTCCATTTTTAGGCTATCAGGTGTAATTTTCTTCCTGACCTCAGGAGACGCTATTGCAGCTGTTGCCACTGTATTTGCTAGAACCTCCAATTGTGGTAGTCCTATAGGTGGGCATATTTTGCTTGTAGAGGTCGTAGCTCTCACAGGCATCTCTGTAGAATTTTTCTTTCTTGGATAAGTTTTACAATATCAGCAGTACTGTGCATGCATTTTCTCTCATCAGGTATACAAGATGTGCAGTTGCTAGGTAAAAAAGTCTATTTGCTTTACACCACTTACTTGCTAGGTTTAAACTCTCATTATTAACAAGACCCATCAGTCTTTTTGTATAGTCTTGTTGAAACGCATATGCGTGTCATCACATTTATACGCATGTGTGTATGTCATATTGGAACTTTGTTGAAATGCATATGCATGTCATCACATTAATGAGCATGCATATATATCTAATGGAAACTTGTTGAAACGCATATGCTTGTCATCACATTTATGCGCATGCGTGTATGTCTTTGAACAATAGGTACAGGTATAATCCTGCACACCCGGATGAGTGTGATACTGTAAATCCTTCTTGGGGATTTGGAGAGAATGACTTCACATTCAATATGAATTTGAATTGTGAAAAAAAAAAAGAGACATCCCTTTTTTTTCTCGACATGGGCTTATTGAAGGACTGATTTTAATAAACCATTATGTGAAGCATGATTTTGATACTTTATCAATTTTTGCCATTCTTACAATCCCTTGCTTTTTAATTCTACTGTACTGTATCCAGGGGTGAGCAAACTTTTTATGCCGAGCCCCCCTTTTCATCCATAAAATTTCTCGGGCCCCCCCTGCCTGATGTAATCAAAATCACATGAAAAAAAAAAAACCTTTATTAAACGGTATACAATATAAATCCAAATATGTTTAAATACTTACATATTTCAACAGCTCGCGCTTGCAAAATTAGGCTGCGTCCACGCTGCTGCTGAGAGCGGTGACATCACCAACTCTCCAAGCATGAGCACAGGGTGACCTGCATAATTTTGCAAGCATGAATCGGGGCTATTTGTGTGTGTGTCTGTGTGTCTGTGTGTGTATTGACTGCTGCTGAGCGCACATCAAAGTCAATTTTGTTTGTCTCCCCAAGCGCCAAGCTTGGGAGAGCGTACTTGCACAAAGGCAATCCTTTGGGGGGGCATTCATCCACCTCTTTGCTACCTCCCTTCCCTCCCCCCCCCTTTTTAATCTTCCTTCCCCTCCATGCTTTTTGTCTTGGTATCCCCATTGTCATCCAAACTCCTACCTACAGTATTATTTATTTATTTCCGTTTTCAATGTTGTGTTTTCACTTATTTTTTATATTATTTCTGTACATTCATAGTGTGATTGATATTGTGGCAGCCGTCCCTTTCACTTGCAGAGGATCGCAGTGAAGCAGGTTGCCAGCGGAGGAGAGCAGGAACACAGCGCTATTGAAGGGCAGACACCGAAGGAGGGGCGTTTGACTTCACCGTGCTCGTGCGTGCTCCTCCCCGTACCTCCGAAGCCCCTGCGCGTGCGCTCATACACCATCACGCGCACCCAGTTTTTGGCGCACGCCGCCTGCACCCCCCTAAATAATCTTGCACCTCATTGCCCCCCCAGTTTGCGCACCACTGCATTACAACACACACTCTCTCAATCAATCAATCACCACATACACTCAATCACCACACACACACACACACACACTCACCACATACACTCAATCAATCACCACACACACCACATACACTCAATCACCACACACACACACACACACACAATCCCCACACACACACTCAATCCCCACACACACACTCAATCCCCACACACACACTCAATCCCCCCCCTACACACCATTCCCACACACCACCAGGGCAGCACCCCCACATCAACCTCCCCCACACACCCACTCCATCCCACCCCAACCCCCACAACTCATCCCCCCCCACACCCCCGCCCCCCCCCACCCCCAGCCACTCAAGCTCAACCCCCCCCCCGCACTCAAATCCCACAACACCACCCACCCCACCACACTCCATCCCCCCCCACCGTTCGGACCCCCCCCTCTCCGCCCCTCCCACCCCCACCATCCCCCCCCCCCCGCACCTTCCCTCTCTCCCCCTCCATCCCCACTCCATCCTTCTGCCCCCCCCACCCAAACAGCTCACGCCCCGGCAGAATAAGAAGGAAGGGGCTACACCCGCCCTCACGCCCCTCACTGTCCCCTCCCCTCCTCCATCCCGCCCTCCCTCCCTCGGCCCGCTCCACCCGCCCCCGACCCCTCACCCAATCCCTGCCCTCCCGGCCCCCTCACCTTGTCCCCTGCCTCGCCTCCCCCCTCCACTACCACACTCAAACCCCCCCACACACTCACACACCGCAATCCCCCTCCCCACCAAAACACACACACCAATCCCACACAACAACTCTTCGGCTTTTTAATACCACACACTCAATCCCTACGCCCCATCACACACACTCAATCCCCCCACACAGACCACACCTCCCTCCCAACACACACCTCAATCCCCCCACCCCCCCACCCCCACACACTCAATCCCGAATCCCAAAGGGCACCCTACCTCTCCATCCCCCCCCCACCCACCCCACTCAATCCACACCCCTGGCCCACCACACCATCACACCTCCCACAACAGTAGAGCCCCCACTCGTCCCTCCCGCATCCCCCCACCCACCCCCCCCCCCCCCACTCCCATCGCCCTCCCTCCCCCCCCCCCCCCACCCCCCTCCCCGACCCCCCTCCCACTAATGACCCGCCCCCCCCCCCGAAGCCCTCCTCCCCCCCCCCCCCCACACTCCCCCCCCACCCCCACTCCCCCCCACGGCCCCACTCCCCGTCTATCCTCCGCCTCCGCTCCCCCCCCACACACACACACAATTCCTCCCACACACCCCCCCCCCACAACCCCACACTCAATCCCCCCCCCACACCCCACACACAATCCCCCCCCACACACACCCTCCCCCACACACACACCCATCCCCCCCACACACACACACAATCCCAATCCCCCCCACACACAACATCCCCCCCCACACAAACCACAATCCCTCCCGCACCCCCACCACACTCATCCCCCCCTCCCGCAACGACAACACTCAAGCCCCCCCACACAAACACTCAATCCCCCCCACACACACCATTCCCTCCCCAGACACACACAAACTGAAACACCCCCCCACACCACCACTCCACACCCTCCCAATCCCTCGTCCCCGCACCCACCCTCAAGTCGCCCTCTTCCTCTCCCCCACAAGCCCCCCCCCACCCCCCCCCCCCCCGACTTCACTCCTCCCCCACAACAAAACCCCACATCCCCCCCCCCCACGCCCCCACTCACCGCCCACCCACACCCGCCCACTCCGCGCGGCGGGCCCATCCTCGCAGTCCCCCCCCCCCCCCGCACCGTCCCTCCGCCCCACGCTCCCGGCTCCCCCTCCTCCCCCCTCCTGCCGAGTCCCTCACCCTCCACGAAAAACCCTCACCCGGCTGGGAGCGACCCCACCCATCATGGCACACACACACACACTACCAGCCACATCAAGCGACACACACCCGAGGGCCACGACACACACTCAAATACACACACACACACACGTTCTCCTGGGGGGGCGACATCCTCCAACCCCCCATGCTGCTGAAAACTGGTGCGGGAAGGAGACAAGAAGAGAAGGAGGGGCTGTCTGTGTGCAGAGAGAAGCCCCGCCCCCTCTGCAAGACACAGACACATAGAAGCAGCAGCACGGAGCTTCTGGCCGCCCGTGCACAGCTCTGCCCGCCCCCAGGTTTCCCTGCAAGCAGCCCGCGCCCCCCCTACATAATCTTGCGCCCCCCCAAGGGGGCACGCCCCACAGTTTGCGCACCGCTGCTGTATACTGTACTGTGTGAGGTGGCATACTGTAATTTTTATTTGGAGGTGGGGGGTTCAAGTGATTCTGATGAACAACTGATTCTGATGAACTGTTCACAAGATTTCTTTGAACTAATAATCCTGCACACACACCCGGACTGGCAAAGCTATAGTAGTAGCACTTTCCCCCCACCCCTCTCACAAAGCCTAACAAACTAAAGCACATTTAACTGCTTATCGATAACTCCCCCAGAGCCATTCATTATGTTTCAGGCTTTGTGAACTGTGTAGAGCCTTGAGGCCAGTTTCACACAAACATGCGCACGTGTGACAAGTCCTTCTTGGGGATTTGGCGAGAATGACTTCACATTCAATGTGAATTTTAAGTCTGAAAAAAAAAAGACATCCCTTTTGAGATGCCCTGGAGCAGGAAGCAGCTTACATCACCGAGAGGGGATACTCTCTAATATATCCACTGCCTGCTTACATCATCCATCTGGTGAGTGGACATTACATCTGAATCCACCGGTGCTGCAGTGTGCTAATATCATCTTTTATTGTCCATATTGTTTTATATGTCTATGTATGTTAAATGAATTGTGTTATTAAATGTTTTTATCTTAACTTTTCACCAATCTGTTCGCTCAGCTGATCTATGATGTCTTAAGTGTTGTTTGTCTTTTTACCAAACAGTATTATGCTAAGTGTTGTGCTTTCTTTCTTTTAAGCACACCCAGAGGAGCCATTTCCTGATCGTCCAACAGGCTTGGTTTTTATATCCTTTTTTTATATCTTTGTTCTTACAGGCGCATTTAGATACATATTCCCTTTCCATGCACATGCTCTGACCAGGGGGTCAGTTTGTTGTATCACTAGGCAGCCCCTTACATGTGGATATTAGTCCATACATAAGGTGTTATAAATTATTATTATATAATAATTATTGTATGTTGGTTAGCGCTACCTGTTTTGTTGTTCTTACAATACAGTTCAGCACAACAGTATGGTCTCACAGAAAGTCCTCCACATTGTCCATCCATGGCCGATTCCTTGCATGGCGCAAAACTCCATTAATGCAGTCTCGAACGCCTTTCATTACAGGATCTGTAATTGGATAAAAGCGCCGCATTTCATCCAGAATGTTTTTCCTTAAATTGACAGGAAGCACCTTTTTTACGCGATTCCCATCGTAGTTCACTTTGAAGGCCCAGTCGCAGTACAAAGAGTAGGGAACATGGTGCTTAAATATGAACAAGGCATACTTGTGGGGTGCACCAGCACTCTTCACCCTATACTTCTCCCTGAGCTTTAGTAACATCGCACAGGGTGATGTCGGGCACCGTATCGATGCGAGCGGGTGTAGGTCTTTTGGGAGCGGGTGTGTGCTAGAGGCGACGGGCGATGGTAGGTTGTCTGGGAGGAAGCTTTCCTCCGGTCGTGGTCGCCTTGTTGTCTCCTGGCGTGGTCTTGACAGGGTTGTCATGTCCTCCTCAACGGCATACATGTAGACTGCATCTTCTGATGGAGGGGGTGCGCTTGGTGATGGAAGGGGGTCGAAGGTCCCATTCATCACATCCATGTCACCCCCCTGCTCCGGCGTCGGGGAAACAGGGGCATTAGCACCGAGCAAATAATGTATGCCCGCTATGTCAGCCTCTATCTTCTCCATCCGTCGATCCATCCGTTGATCCATGTCACGGGAGACACGCTTAATAACACATTTATATTTCGTGATTGAGCAGAACAGTTTGAGCAAAATAAACTGAGATTTATTCCCTTGATAGGCAAACACACGACAACTGCAGAATAAAATTAATAATTACACTCACGGGTAGAGAAACAGAGGATAATGTCCATAAAGGTGCCAAAAAACCCAGAAGATTGTTCTTTAAAATGTAGTCCATTTGCAAATTGCCAAATAAATAGCCAGTCCAATCCTTCTGTGAATGGGCAAAGTCTTTTCTGGTTCTCTGGGATTTGCTGGAATCCCCAGGGCTAACGAAATCCTGAAGCAGGGCAAGTTTCCTTGTTGTGATGTTTTTAACCCCTTGCGTTCTGGAATCGTAGCCGCTGTACTTAGGTCTTATCCGCTTGAAGAAATCAGGTAACAGCCACAGCAATAACATAGGAATCACCCGGGAATGAGGGGTACAGGCCTTTTTAAGGACAAGGGCCTGTGAAGGGATACATTAGCCTCATCCCATTGGCAAGGAATTATCTTCCTCCTATCAGAACCTGCCAGGTCACATGGGCCAGTCCTACAGCCAGCTCAGGTATCTCTGAGCATGCTCAGTAAGCAGCTTGGTAGCACTGCTAAGTAAAAAGGGGCCACTCATTTCTGGGGACGCAATGTCTGGAGTTTGGGTCCCGAGGTGTGAAATATCCAGGAGGAGTAACAGGATCTGCTACTCAGAAACATCCTGATTAAGTGACACGTTACGAATCTGGGATCTTTCATCCCAACAGGGGGCTCCTGTATGCATAACATTTGGTCCTTACTGCCTTACAAAGGCAGGCAGACAAAAAAATAGCATCCTGCCTGTATATTTTAAAACAGAAAGGCACTTCACTGCAGGTAGAGATTAGCCTGCAAAATGGGGACAGCCATGCATATAGAATTAACCCCTTCATCCCCAACGTGAAATAGGGGTAACCAGCTGAGCCCACTGCCTTTATTAATGCGCTGATTACCCCCATTTTCGCCACATTCCCCACTCAAAGCCCAAGGTTTGCCCTGGCCCCTCCTCTGGTGGTTGGGCTGACCTGAGGGTTTTTTGAAGTCATTAGGTCTTGGGGATTGTCCTGCCGGGAGAGGTCATCAAGCGTTCCCATGCTCACGCCTTTCTTGTGCTGAATGGTGAGAGTCACATTCTTGCAAGGCCAGTGCTCCAGCGCAAGAGCTTGGCATTCTCTCCCGACACCCTCTGCAACCAACTTAGGGGGGTTATGGTCAGTGATAACAGTGAAGTGTCTGCCATACCGAGAGGGCTGTAGCTTTTTTAGCGCCCATACTATGGCCAGACACTCCTTCTCAATAGTGGCATATGCTCCTTCTCTGGGCAGCCGCTTGCGGCCCAGAAACATAATTGGAGGTTCCCTGACCTCCTCCCCCACCTGGCTGAGCACAGCACCAATGCCAAAGTCTGATGCATCAGTCTGCTCCAGAAACTTTTTGGAATAATCTGGAGCGGCCAGTATAGGAGCGCTGGCTAGGGCAGTCTTCAAAGCCTGAAATGCATCTTCACAGGCAGGAGACCAGACTACCAGCGCAGACTGTCGCTTCTGGGTCAAGTCAGTCAGGGGTTTGGCAATGGCACTATACTGGGGAACAGACTTCCTATAGTAGCCTGCAGTGAGTAGAAACGCCATGCCCTGCTTCTTGGTTTTGGGAGTGGGCCACTGCACTACTGCCTCTACCTTAACTGGTTCTGGCTTGAGGTGCCCTCCACCCACCCTATGCCCTAGGTATAAGACTTCAGCCATCCCTACTAAGCACTTGGTGGGTTTTAAGGTGAGACCTGCCTCCCTAATCCTGGCTAGCACCGCAGCTACATGAAGTAAGTGTGATTCCCAGGAGTTACTGAACACAGCAATATCATCCAGATAAGCCCTTGCAACCCCTTGCATGCCCTCTAGCAAACGATTGACCAGGCGTTGGAAGGTAGCCGGTGCATTCTTCATCCCAAATGGCATCACTAAGAACTCATAGAGGCCACTTGGGATGATGAAAGCCGACTTCTCCCTAGCCTCCTGGGTCAAAGGGATCAACCAGTACCCTTTACTGTGATCCCTGGTGGTCAGATACCTTGCCCCCGCGAGTTCATCCAGCAACTCATCCATGCGGGGCATGGGGTAGGCATCTGAAACCGTCCCTGCATTGAGCTGCCGGTAGTCCACACAGAACCGGGTGGTCCCATCCTTCTTAGGCACTAGGACTACCGGACAAGCCCAAGGGCTCTGGGATGGTACAATTACCCCTAGGGCCAGCATCTCCTCCATCTCCCTCTCTATACTGCCCTTCACCGCTGCTGACACTCTATAAGCGTGCTTATGCAGAGGTCTCAGATCCTCTGTAAGCACTGGGTGCTCAGTGATGTGTGTCCTCCCTGGCTTGTCCATGAACAGAGCCCTATACTGCTCTAGCATAGCCCTGGCATCTGCCCTCTGCCTGACACTCAGCTGAGACCCTATCTCAACCTGCTCTATGGTACCTCCCTGCCTAGCTTCCCCTAGGAGATCTGGCAGAGCTATGTCCTCCTTGAGCATATTGATGTGATAGACTTTGGTCCTCCCTGTCTCCCTAACCCTGGCTAGCACTGCTGCTACCTGTTCTGGAGACAAACCACAGATCTGCCTGAAGCCAACTATCCTCTCCCTGTATGTCCCCACATACCTCTGCACTCTCTCTAGTGCCCTCCTGACCAGGCGGTGGGAGGTAGCCATAGCATTCCTCATCCTGAATGGCACCCTGAAAAACTCACAGAGGCCATTCTGAAGGCTGAAGACTGACTCCCCCTTTGCCTTCCTCCCTACACTGTCTGCCACCTCTGCTGATACTCCATAGATATTCTTATGCAGAGGATGCAGATCCCCTGGGAGCACAGGCTGATCCGTACTATGTGCCCTGCCCAGCTTGTCTGAGAACAGGACCCTAGGCTGCTCTACCCTAGCCCCGGCTTCTGCCCCTGCCTGCCTACCTCCCAGGGCCCCTAGCTCAACTAGGACCAACCTAGGAAACCCTATCCCACCTAAGAGGCCTGGCACTGCCTGAGCTAGAAGATTGTTCTTTAAAATGTAGTCCATTTGCAAATTGCCAAATAAAAAGCCAGTCCAATCCTTCTGTGAATGGGCAAAGTCTTTTCTGGTTCTCTGGGATTTGCTGGAATCCCCAGGGCTAACGAAATCCTGAAGCAGGGCAAGTTTCCTTGTTGTGATGTTTTTAACCCCTTGCGTTCTGGAATCGTAGCCGCTGTACTTAGGTCTTATCCGCTTGAAGAAATCAGGTAACAGCCACAGCAATAACACAGGTATCACCCGGGAATGAGGGGTACAGGCCTTTTTAAGGACAAGGGATACATTAGCCTCATCCCATTGGCAAGGAATTATCTTCCTCCAAATGGGGACAGCCATGCATATAGAATTAACCCCTTCATCCCCAACGCGAAATAGGGGTAACAAGCTGAGCCCACTGCCTTTATTAATGTGCTGATTACCCCCATTTTTGCCACAATCCATTTGTAGCATCCGTTGCTCCACATTTAGCATTGTCTCCAGAAGCAGATCTATCTTTGCTAGCACAATAGAATTCCCAGGGAGATCCACACATATCCCATTCAGCATCCGGTCTAATGAGCTGCTTCTTGTGCATGGCGTCTGGACATC
>WSYH01019191.1:0-10366 GCA_036426205.1 Ascaphus truei
TCAAATTATTTACGATTGGGTATTATGACTGTTGGGGGAATGGGGTAGAATAATCAAGGGTTATCCCATCATATGCATGATGGATCTATATTGTGTTAAATATATTTATTTCAGAAAATGGTTAATATTCCATTCTACATTCATCCCCTCTGGGTACCGGTGTTTAGTGTGATATCCGAAGGATTCTCTGCAGTCATCTTTTAACAATTTTCCCCCTCTTTTTTTTTGGATTATTCTCTCAATGCCCACAATGAGAAGCTATTTATGCCACCCTGTCTGCATTCCGTAAAATTGCTACACAGGATGATTAATGTCTTGTTTGCGAATCAATCTACAATGTTCCTGCATCCTCTGTTTTATGCCCTTGTGGTCCTACCGACACTTATCTCTTCCCACAGCCACAGGTGATGAGATACACGACAAAGGTGTGGTTACAATTGATAAAGCTATATATGGTGGGACGTCTATGTGGACTGTGGGAGAAGACATGTCGAGCAGGCTTCATAAAGTTACACATACACATGTGATTACATCTATATGATCCCTTAGTAATGAATCGTTCTTTGATCTTTAACATGTGTAAGCTAAGACACTGGCCACATTTCTATCACCTAGCGTGATATCTACACCTGTTAAAGATCAAGAACGATTCATTACTAAGGGATCATATAGATGTAATCACTGTAGTATGTGTAACTTTATGAAGCCTGCTCGACAGTCTTCTCCCACAGTTCACATAGACGTCACACCATATATAGCTTTATCAATTGTAACACCACCTTTGTCGTGTATCTCATCACCTGTGGCTGTGGGAAGAGATATGTCGGTAGGACCACAAGGGCATTAAAAACGAGGATGCAGGAACATTGTAGATTGATTCGCAAACAAGACATTAATCATCCTGTGTCGAAGCATTTCACGGAATGCAGACAGGGTGGCATAAATAGCTTCTCATTTGTGGGCAACAGTTGTTGGGCATGGAGAGAATAATCCAAAAAAGAAAGAGGGGAAACATTGTTAAAGATTAGACTGCAGAGAATCCTTCTGGATATTCACACTAAACACCAGGTACCCAGAGGGGATGAATGTAGAATGGAATATTAACCATTTTCTGAAATAAATATATTTAACACAATATAGATCCATCATGCATATGATGGGGATAACCCCTTATTATTCTACCCCATTCCCAACATCTATACCCAACTAAATAATTGATTCCCATGACATCGCCCTGTTTTATTTGGTATATATATTCATATTTCCAATTAAAATATTCTGGTTTTTCTGGAATTATGCTTATTGTTAAAATGAACTGAAATAAGTGTCGCATTCATTCCTCATTGATCTGACCACAGCATAACAAAATTGTTCATTAGAAAAACTCTGTGCACATGGACTAATATCCATAATATGTAGTACTCCATAATGATGCATTAATACTATAAATGCCAAAGACAACATAATCTCCATTTCATCAATATGAGCAAGCAATCTGCTGTCTTCAAATATGTGTACAAAGATTTATATCTTTTTGTTGTAATAATATGATTATACATTTTATACATATATTTATTTTTTTAATCATAATTTTTAATTAATAAAGTCATTCTGTCACAATAATGTTGTTTAAATCCACAAATATAATTAAGTTGGGTATAAATATATGTTTATTTGTATTTTTATATATGTTGATTCGCTGAATTTTTGTACTGTGTAATATTTGTTACATTTCTGATCATAATTGATATATTTTAAGCTTATTAGTTTATAAAAAACTTTATAGTGTATATAGATATATTTTTGTATTTCACTCTTGATTTATATAGAGTTGCACTTTCGTTTGTTAGGTAGTAGTGGTTTGCAAGCTGTTTGCCCAGTTTCAGTCCCGTGAGCATAATATCATCCACATACATGATTGTTTATTTATATATTTCTCCCCCGCAGGCTGTGGACTTACATCCAAGTCTTTAGACTGGGGGACTCAGAGGCCTCATCTGCGCTGTCATAAACGGGGAGTGTGGGAGGATCCTACAGAGCCATCAGAGGCGTGCTCTCAGCAAAGGCTGCACATAGAGGCTTGCCGATCCTGATTGAGCTCGGCTGAGGCTTGTTGGGGATTCAGGGACACTCTGGCGCGCGGCGCATGCGCGGCCCAATGAACTCTATTGGTTGGATGACGCATGATGACGTCAGTTTTGGCGCGAAAACGGGGCGAACACTGCATTTAAACTGACCCTTTTTACTGTAACAGCACTTCTTGAAAAAGTTCTTTGAACGAAACGCGTTGAAGTTTGCTGCTGTCCCACACCAGATGTTTGAAAATAAAGGATTTTATTGCAAGACCTGCTCTTTCATCTTTGCTGTGCGCTGCACACCCTGGCCTTTGGAACTTTATACAATACAGCAGCACGCTCTGGAAGGGAGACCCTGGGAAGGACAATACGCAGTGAGTACATTACTGGGGGCTAACCCAATGAGGAAGGGGGGGTGTCTTGGACAACCACCCCAACCTTCAGGGTATCCTATGCCCACTTAAGGCTTAGTACTGCTACCATTATAAAATACACCAGTGTATGCTCCCTTCCATCCATACAGTTCCAGCACTTTAGAGCACCATTCACAAACAAACCATCTGCCTACAATGTGGGCTGCCCGGAGGCACGGTCAACACGGCGGCACGTTGCCTCATTGCGGGACTTTATACCTGTGGCCTATGCCCACATTTATTCCAATCCAGCCTGCTGACCCCCCGGTGGACATGGCAAGGCGCTCCGCCGAGTCCCCGGGCGCGCTATGGATCAACCGCGCGAGTCCAGGAACAAGGGACTGGAGCCGGTCAATCGGCTGGTCAGTGGCGATCGAGGCGGTTGAATCACCCCCCGCAATCGGGGAAAAGAGACTTTCACTCGCTCGGAGACCCCAGTCAGGGAAAGGGATTACTCGGACGAGGACCTCCGTGAGCTGGCGGTGTTAAAAAGCGGAGCCAAAAAAGCAGACCGGTAGGACGACACCCCGTGGGGTGAGTGGTGGCCTTGAGAACAGGGCGTCCCCGCAGATCGGCGAGCCGACAGACAGAGTCCCGCCATCCCAGGACCTATCTAGGAGACGGGAGAGAGACGCCTGCGCCCCTACGGACGGGTAAGCCAAGCACCCTATCCTTACTTGGGTGCAGCAGACGGCGAAGCGCTGGAAGGGCCGCGCCAGGCCCCGAGCGCAGTGGAGTGACGGCATCACTTCCGGTGGCGACGGCGAGCAACCGGATGTCGTGTAGAAGAAGAGATCCCGCATGGGGGTCCCACGCAAGATGGCGACGCTTCCGGTTCCGGGGAAGACACGCTTCCGGGTGGTGACAGCGGAACCCATGGGGAAGTGCACCGACGCTTCGGCGATTGGGGGAAGGTCCCCAATCCTCAACGGCTCAGAAGCTGGACGGGCGATTGAGGACTGAGGAGGGTGATATATCATCTTTGAAATATCTACGGACAGCCGGGAAAGGGTCGCAGCCCGTGGCAATCGCTACCCGTCCGTTATGCTCAACCCCATGCCCTAGCTAAAATTCCTACCCCTGTCACACGGTCCCGGGTTCCCCGCCTAGCCTGGAGTCATGTGGACAATACCCTCAGAAGAGGAGGTGAGACGGACTGGGGAAAGACAGCGCAGTAGCGCTACGGAAGGTATCTCCAGGGAGGGGGGAGAGTTGGGCAAGGCCGGCGGTAGGCCGGTGGTTACCCCCTGCAGTTCCGGCGCCGGTGAAAAAGGCCCCGGGATCGTCCAGATGGTTCCTTCCGCGATCCGCACGGTCGTCGGGGTATATTCCCTTGAGGATGATAGGGAGTCAGGGAGGTCAAGTAGAGTTCCGGGAGAACCGTTGGTGGGCCCCACTATTTGAAGGGTACTCGGCCTGGATGGACCACACTCGGTTCCTCATCTGGCGAGAGGATGTAGTGGAACTGGTGGGCTGTGAGAGTTTACACCCAGAACAGAGGGACAGGGAACTGCAGGAGCTGTCTTCAAATAGAGCATAGGGAGATAGAACTATGGGTCCCAGCATCTTGTCAGACCCCGTGGATCCTGACGAACCCTATCATGGGTGCTACCCGGGAGGGCAGGTAAGGCTGACCTGACTAGGATCAGTAGGGCCGAACGGGCCATAACTGCTCGTTACAAGTCATCCCACGGGTTGGAGTACCCGTATGTCCCTGAGCCACTAATGGATGAAATAGAGGAGAATAGGGATAGGTGGCTCAGGGAAACTATTGAGATGCACTTTCAGTAAGGGGAATGATGTGGTGGGGAAGAAGGCCGAGGAGCGGATAGAGCACCTAATCCGCATATGGGCAATTGGGAGAAATATCCACAAACACAAGGTAACATATAGGCCCGAGAGGGGATTACCATCACGGATTACTCAGTTACAGTTCTAGATATGGGGGGTAGGGAAGTAAAGAAGCCGGACCCCTATCACTATTTTTAGGTGGTACTGCACATTACGGGTCCGTGGCTGCTGGTCAGGGCGGGGCTTTGGCGGATGACGTATTCATGTATACTGTATTTGAATCGTGTGATGTTGATTTTGTGTTTCTGTTACAGTGCTTCCTGGAAAGAGGTATCAAATTTAGGTCCCAGCGAGGACGATGGGATTCACCAGGGGAGAATGTACGGTCATGTAAATGCCTACAGTCATCTCTCCTGCTGGCAGCAAGGCCTGGTAAGTGTGGGCATGCCCAGTAATCATGGAGGTTTTCCCTCACACCCTGGTGAGGTGTCCTGTGTAGCTATGGGAGTGGTCACGACGACTCGACTCCCTGGTTGGTGATGTCAGAGTTGTGTCAGCCCCCAGAGTACATAAGACACAGCACTGTGACTAACAGTTAGTTCTTGCAAGTGTTCAGGAAGGAGTTCAAGTTCAACAGAGTGTTAGTTATGTTATAGTAACTCCAGAGGAGACTGTGTCCAGGGACCTGGCACAGAGCAAGTGAATCCCTAATCTAGGAGATACCTACCAAAGGGAAGCGGCTGGAAAATGATGGCTAAGTACACCACATTGTGGAGGGCAGCTATGCCCACCAGTACAATAAGATGGAGCTAATCAGAAAGACCCCTGTGTGTGAGAGTATGATTACACAGGGGTTGCACCACGGAGGAGTTCCTCAACAGGATCATCCCCATGCGGACGCAGGGACCCTGATGAGGTGGAGGCGCTGCACTGGAACTAGGTGAGACTCAGCACACTACTCAGCTGCCTGTCTGGACGGGTCCTCCCCACACACCATCATGCGGGAGACTCAGGAGTCCTGTAGCCAACAGTGCACCACCCGACACTACCACACTGTAAGTGGGGGCCGGTTAGACCACAGGGGCCAATGTGAGATTGGGTGGGTCAGGCCGGGCCAAAAATACCGTTACAATGGTATAGTGGGAGACTAGGTGATCCAAGTAGTTGTTATTGCCGTCAACATCTACGGTTCTATTGTTTAGGTGTTCATTACACATCAGAAATGTCCCATTTATGTCTATGAGATGTGAGACGTTTTTAATTATTTATCAGTATCATTACTTTGTCTATAGTCAGTTTCATTGTAGTCCAGGGCATTTCTTCCACTGCATTGTGTGATTTGGTTAGTTGGAAACATACATTATAAGAATAAAGTACATGTAATTGGAAGTGACATGTTCAGATACCTGTCTTACCCCGAACACTGTGGAAAATGTGCCCTCTGCTGATTTTTGATCATTTTGCACTGTGGTTTTCAAGCAGCGCTCAAAGCAAACTAAAGTGTTCTAATCAACACCAAGAGAGATCAACTGCGGGCGATTCATCAGTGTGTGAGTACTTTCCAAAATACATTACTAAGAAAACATACTTGGTTGTTTTTTTAAATTGATAAATGTCAGTCCTGTGCACAATTCACAACTATATATCAGTGTGCAATAAACATCCTTATTTGAACATTTGTCTACTAATTATGACATCAATTATTCTGGGCTGGGCACATAGATTATAAAGTATATTTGCTCACATTGTTATTTTAGGATGGGTTATTTCAGAGGTGTTTGCATCTCTTGACAATAGCAAAGAATCTTAGAGATGAGAAACGTGCAGGTGGACATGAGGAATCCCTAATGCCTCCAACAATATACAGAATTAAACCAATCATACACAGCACTCAAACAGTGACAATCTCACTGTGGTAACCCCACAGTGGTTATTTTCTGTAATGGTTTATAGTAGTGTCTGGCGTTTAACAGCAAGATGGTAGCAGATTTGTTTTCAAGCAATGGATTGGAATAGTCTCCATTTTAAATGTTTGTTTAATTCTTCATTTTATTTACATGTAGCCCTGGTAAGAAATGGGGCTAGTTATATCCCTCTCCTGGTATAATCCCTGGTAAGGCAGGTTGCCAGGAGATATCATGGTTTCCCCCACTTCAAGCACTGCCATGAGTGGTGGAGGTAGGTCACCTGACCCTGTGTCAAAGCAAGAGACACAGGGGCAGTGCCTGCTGTGATCATAAAAGAGCAGTGCATTTCCTATTTAGTGTCTGTTTTGGCTTTTCTTTCAGTCTGACAGTAGTGTTAGTGAGTTAGGAGGAGAGGAGTGATCAGCTCATAATAGAGCTGATCTAACTATAGTTAGTGAGGTGGAATCAAATACCTCTCACCCTGCATAGGGGTGAGGGAGAGCTAGCCCCACTCTGGATGCCTTCGGTCCAGAGTGGTGCAGAAAAAAATCACAAGGAGAACAGTTAGTGACTGTGCATGAACTGTACCTGTTGGCTGCGCTGCTGCTGCCCAAGAGAATAAAGAGTCTGCTGCTTTTAAAGATATATCCTTGTGTGAGACTGGAATCTCTCATCCCTGTGGGGAATCTCTGTGGTAAAGATTCCACTCCGCATTCCTGGGCTTACTATAGATGGAGGCGCTGCACCATTGAACCAGAACGAAGGCATCCACCGCAGTAACCTGTTCCTGTTATCCCCCATGTCATCGCGAGAGACTAAGGCCCTCCTGTTCCAGCAGGTATGAAACCCCACAGAGACACCTAGCCAGACCCCAGAACACCTTAAGACCCTCTCTGCGATGGGAGGGAAGATGGGCTAGATCATATATTATTTGTCCAATCAATATGTACATAGCTTTGGTGCAGAGTTATTATCAAACCCTAGTAAGCAAATACTTTGCAGACTTCAAATGTGTTAAAGCAGAAGACGATGCTTTTTTTGGGGGGGTGGGAGAATGGTTTTTCCTTGCTTGACCATGGGGTTCACATCGGAGATGATCTGCGGTGCCCGTCTTTGGGGACAACCCAGTTCCCAAGATGGAGGGAATTTCTCCATTGGGCAAGAATACAATATGGCCACTCAGGTCCGCTTTGCTGCTGTGGCCTATATAAAATTGCAACATCATAGGAGGACGACAATGCACCAATCAATTGGTACCCAACCTCATATTTACCAAGGCACAAAAACCTACAAATATCTTGAGTACTGGGTGGACCCACAGATCAAGGGAACCACAGATTAGTTTAAAGAAGACCCTGTGGTTCAGCTACTGTACATATACTGTAAAAACACTAACAGAAAAAAAAACATGGGAACTATGATGCATCTCCCTCACATACAGGAACAAATAAGAAATATTTTGCCATTGTATATTTTATTAAAAGACTCCTGCGGTGCACAGCAAAATAGGGTAGAGGACCAGCAAGGTGTTGTTAAAAATCCTTTATTGAAAAGCATGGTACAGGGGACACACACTCTGACGCGTTTCGGACTGGTATAGTCCTTAGTCATAGAGCTCTATGACTAAGGACTATACCAGTCCGAAACGCGTCAGAGTGTGTGTCCCCTGTACCATGCTGTTTCAATAAAGGATTTTTAACAACACCTGCTGGTCCTCTACCCTATTTTGCTGTGCACCGCAGGAGTCTTGGATTTCAACCTCTACATGAATATTGAGCGTGCTGCACGCTGATTGGAACAAGCCTGCTGTAGTATATTTCTCCCTCACAGGGATACTGGATGACCTGGAATAGTGCTGCAGCATAAGGGTTGGGTATGGCCGAGCTCCATACAACAATGGTATGTTAACCTTTATTCCATTATGACACATGGACAACTGCCATTACACTGAGTGTCTTTTTTGCTGCATTCATATAGCACGGGTCTCATTACTCTACTTGCTGGCTGATACAGTTTCCTGTTACCATGATATGTGGACTTATATTGATTATCGTCTAAAGGTTCAGATTTGGATTGAGCACTGTGATTGGGACTCACGCCCCAAACCACCGATATATATTTATTAATTTCTGGGTTGCTTGACTACAGGAATATATTACAAATAAAATCTTTGCGTCAGAAGATTAGTTAACCAATGAGATTTTGTTCCTACAGTATATATACTTTAGGCCTTGGTCATGTACATCCCTAGAAATTGTTTACTTACGAATACCTGTTTCTAGAAATCTCATGCAAATATTAAGCCAAACACAATTGTATGTAAAGAGCTAACAGCCAATTATCAAATAACTTTAGGGAGGCTATAATACTTTCAGAACCTGCGACTGAAATTGCACGTATTGTTTTCCAGGCTTATCTCCCACGTGAGCATATTATGCTCGTTTCAAGAGGTATGTTTGTTTTGCCCAATGTTTACACAGCAGGAAAAACAAAAATTAACGAGAATAATTTCTAAAAACCAAAGTTGAAAAATCAATTAGAACTAAATGTAATTGGAAGTCCAAGACTACTTCAGCTGGCCTAATAGCCGGGATTTTGTTATTCTTTTGAAAGATGCTTAATAACATTACCACGGAATGTGAAAATCACTATTTGTTTGATATATGAGAATACAATATATTCAGTATTTCTATTATTTCTGTCTGGTCATTGGCCTGCAGTAGTTTTAATTAATCGTTAAGAAACAATACCTTCTGTTCAATGAAAACAAAATATTTTACTTTCTAGAATCTGAAACTCTTCTTTGTTGTCTTATTGACACAAATCATTTGAAACAATGCAGTTTTGCTAAACTGCTCATCATTTTAGAATAAATCACAACAGTGGGAATAAAAATAAAAAAAAAAGCTGGTGGAAAAACAGCAAAAGTTTATTTTGGGGGAAAAATAACTTATCACAGCTATGTAACATGTGAATGTTATCTTTGAGTGGATTGCAGCTGTAAGCTTTTACATTTTTTGCTGCCTGTAAGTGTTCTTCATGCTTCCCAGGCAGCATATTTAATCACCACTCTTATGCTTACATTGCTATGAGACCACATGTTCTATTGAATTCTACTTTTCCTCTCCAGATTTTCCATCACTGCATACATCTGTTGCTCGATAGTTTAATACAATAGAAGTAAAATGGTGTCTGACTATAGCAGGGTTCCCCCCTGGGTTCCCTTACCCACTAATTGTCCGTTGGGTGCCATGAGTGTTGTGGGTGGCGTTCAGCGGTGGTAGCGCACGTCTGATGGTGAGAGCTGCAGCGGTGACGGTGGCGATGGGCTCGCCGGAGGCTCCCTTTGCAGGATGCGCCATGATGGATGGTGCGTCGGCATGCGTGAGATAGGTGCGCAAGGCAGCTAATAGAGGACCAGGCTGCGGGACTACAAACCCATAATGATATGTGCTAGGCACCAGGTGTCACGTTATCCAATAGGGCTGCTCAATTCTCCTGCACAAATTGGATACATTTTGCGTGCTGTGAGGACTGCGCCAGTTGAGCTGGGACAAGAAGGGGTAGGTAGGTTATGTGTGCGAGGTGTCAGTGGCACCTGCACTAGGCCAGATACCCTCTGTTAGTTGTCCCCAGCAGGCCCCAACTCCCTTCAGCTTATGGTTGCTATAGGGAGGCCCATAGATAGGGACAGTTCCCTGTAGCATTAGAGTGAGGGACACTCCAAGGACACAACTGCATCCTGGCCTCAGGGTGATCTGGGACCAGACATCGCTACTACTAGACTGTTAAAGTGGTACACTCCACGCGGGACCCACCCAACGTAGAGGCAAAGGCATGATTCGTTGGATCCCATCTTCTTTATCTGCCACTCGGGTGTGGACACACCAGGCAGGTACCTCACCTCAACAAGTGCACCAACAGTACACGCTAGTGGTGGCAGCTGTCTCACACACTTGGGTGGGTGTTGACTCTGTGATGCTGGGATTGTTAGGTGCCCAGGCCCCTCAGTACAGTGGGGCCAAACCCTACAAGGGTGGACACGTTGTTGGGAAAACGGTGAGAGGTTATAGCCCTGTGAGAGCTGAGAGTTTCGGTAGTGTTATGGTACCATATCTTGTTCAGTAAAAGCTGTTTTATCATACGGTGTGGTGTTTATTATATTGTCCTGCAAGGGTTA
>WSYH01019192.1:0-10366 GCA_036426205.1 Ascaphus truei
ACTTTTTGTATGCGCCAGGTATTTATTCCACTATTGTATTATTATATGCATTTATTCTACATGTATCCCATACATTATGTGTCTTCTACAGTATAGTGCCAGTACATAGTACAGTACAGTACAGTTTGTGTATTTCTATTCTTTTTTTTTTTAGTACTCTTACAGTATACTGAGTATGCCTACAGTATACAGTGCAGTATGCCTTGACATTCTTGAAACACTGTATTTTGGTACATTGTTTCCATTTGCTCCTTTCATAGTGTAAGACAAATCAACTTGTTCTTTTATTGGCGGAGTAAGTACAAAGACATTTATTTACAAATACTGTACAATGTAGAAACATTTTAAGTGCACAGCAATTCAAAACATCAACAGGTGTATTGTTTACTGCTACATGTGTGAAAACATTTATCAGTCAGTATGGTTTACAGTCACATGTTAAAAAACAAATTCTTTATTCACAAAAAAAGCAAAACACAACATCTCCTTTATTAAAGAATGACAAGTCAAAACATACTGTATACTGTACAGTGGGATGGGGTGCAAAACAGTCTGCACCACTACAGTCCTCGACCCAAAATACAATACATTCTTTAATATCTACACATATTAAAATAATCCGTTCTGTGGGTCTGAGCGGGTTGAAATTTGCCTGGTCTTCATGCGGAAGGACCCTTGCCATAGTGGCCAAATAGCCTTCCACGTCCCCCAGAACCGGAGATACAAAACTACAGTTTAAAAGCACATTACAAAAGTTGCTTTTTTCTGCCATGCAAGTCAATGGCAGAAACATAAACTTTACCATTACCCCGACTTTGTTCTGTTGCCACGAGAGGGTCGCTATTTGCCATGCAATCCTGCCGGAACTAGGACTACATGGTGACCGAATCTCAGCCCTCTAGGTTGAGCAGAACCGGAGTTATGGGTTCCAGGTTTCTGCTCATTCTGATTTAGCCGTTTCAAAGCAGTGCGGCTTTCTCCGCCATTACGGTCAATGATAGGACCCTCCTCGCCGGCGTGACCCTTTCTCACCACCATTACTGGTCGGACCCTGTTGGGGTAAAGTGAGGGGGTTCCTAACATCTAGGGGCAAAATGAATTTTATTTCTAGGTGCCCTAGAACAGAGGTTCCCACGCCAATTGGCCGTGAACTTGACCGAGGCCCTAGTTCCCACGCCAATTGCGCGATCATAGCTCTTTTTTGACAATGTTTCCGCTCTTGCGGTTTTGCGGTCTGGCAGTAAAAAAACACACAACAACATCTCCTTTATTTATGTACAGTACAGCAGGTCAAAACATGTACAGTACAGTAAAGTACAATACAGTCCAGCACAACAGTATGGTCTTACCTGTGATTACAAACAATTTTTTATTCATACAGTATAATGCAGTATACAAACGAAACATCTCCTTTATTAAAGAAACATATACAGTATAGAAGGATGGTGCGCAACACTGTCAGTCAGACCTGCACCAGTACAGTCCTCGAGGGCAGCAAACAGGGCAGGTTTTCAGGACAACCTTGAAAGCCGTGCCTGTTTGCGGCCCCCAGGGACTGGAATTGTGCATGTCCTGTGTGTGTGGACAGCAAGTTAAAACATTTCTGTACAAATACAAGTAAAAAAAACCACAACAACATCTCCTTTATTTAAGTACAGCAGGTCAAAACATGTACAATACAGTACAGCACAACAGTATGGTCTTACAGAAAGTCCTCCGTATTGTCCGTCCATGGCCGAGTCCTTGCATGGCGCAAAACGCCATTAATGTAGTCTCGAATGCCTTTCATTACAGGATCTGTAATAGGATAAAAGCGCATTTCATCCAGAATGTTTTTCCTTAAATTGACAGGAAGCGCCTTTTTTACGCGATTCCCATCGTAGTTCACTTTGAAGGCCCAGTCGCAGTACAAAGAGTAGGGAACATGGTGCTTAAAAAGTAACAAGGCATACTTGTGAGGTGCACCAGCACTCTTCACCCTATACTTTTCCCTGAGCATCGGTGGCAGATCGCACAGGGTGATGTCGGGCACCGTATCAATGCGAGCGGGTGTAGGTCTTTTGGGAGCGGGTGTGCTTGAGGCGACGGGCGATGGTAGGTTGTCTGGGAGGAAGCTTTCCTCCGGTCGTGGTCGCCGTGTTGTCTCCTGGCGTGGTCTTGACGGGGTTTTCATTTCCTCCTCAATGGCATACATGTACACTGCATCTTCTGGTGGAGGGGGTGCGCTTGGTGATGGAAGGGGGTAGAAGGTCCCATTCATCACATCCATGTCACCCCCCTGCTCCAGCATCGGGGAAACAGGGGCATTAGCACCGAGCAAATAATGTATGCCCGCTATGTCAGCCTCTATCTTCTCCATCCGTCGATCCATCCGTCGATCCATTTGTAGCATCCGTTGCTCCACATTTAGCATTGTCTCCAGAAGCAAATCTATCTTTGCTAGCACAATAGAATTCCCAGGGAGATCCACAGTAATCCCATTCAGCATCCGGTCTAACGAGCTGCTTCTTGTGCATGGCATGTGAACATCTGGGGGGATGGGTGCAACGGAGGATGACATGGGGGTTCCATGGAGAGAAGCGGCAGCGACATCGAAGAAGAGTGGAGGAGGTGACATGTGGATACCCGGTAGAGGAGAAGCGGCAGCGTCGTCGAAGAGGGATGGAGAAAGTGACCGTTGGATTTCCGGCCGAGAAGCAGAGTCGTCAAAGAGCAAGGGAGAAAGTGACCCGTGGATTTCAGAGGCGGCAGCATCGTCGGATTGAACCGGAGAAGATGGGGGTGGAGGAGACGGGCTGAAGATTTCCGGGACTGCAGCGGCAGAGTCGTTGAAGCGTATGCGAGGAATTGGTCTGCGGGTTCGATGGGTTGGCTGCCAATCGTTTTGCGTCGAGAGTACATCACCGTATATATTCTTGACATAATAAGGCTTACGTCTATGAAAACCCTTTGCTTTTGGGGTCAGCAGAAGGTTTTCTTTATTGGCCTTAGCCTGTCGCTTTTGCCTTGGCGTGGAAATGGCTGCCGCCTTTCGCTTTTTCAGCTTGATAGGCACGGCAGAGGCGAGTGGGTTCCTGCGTCCATAGAATCAGGGTTGCTCCATGGAAGCAGGTGGCACAATGCAGTATCTGGACAAGGGCAAGTTCAGATACAGATCATCGAGTGGGAGGCTATGCAAAGTGTGTAACCTTTTATGCATGGCGACCAGGTACAGGTGTTCAAAGTGGGTGTACTCTAATGTGAGTCATTAACGTATAAATACACCATCCATATTGTGGATTCACTGCACATTCAATACACATCGACTAAACATCGAATACACATTCTTGTGTTTGTATTTCTTTCTACTCGCAGCAATGCCTGTCAAAAAGATTTCAAAGGAGCTCAGCATGCGAATTAAGGAGATGTACACGAGCGGACACCGAATTGCTGCTATCCAGCGCTGGTTAGCTGCTTCTGGCCTCGTTGTGCCATCAACCACAGTGTGCTACCATGCATACGGAAAAAACAGAGACCGCAAAAGGGCACCAAGGGTAACTAACGCGTAAGTATATTTATAAAACTTAACAAAAAAAAATATCAAAAAATGTACTGTACTGTACATACAGTACATCTACAGTTCTGTATCTAATATGATTGTTATTGCTGTTGATTTATATTACAACATATTTTGTATATTTATATTACATTGTGCAGTATATATACTGTATTTTGTATATTTATATTACAACAGTATATATATTTTGTATATTTATATTTATATTACAACAGTATATATTTTTTGTATATTTATATTTATATTACAACAGTATATATTTTTTGTACATTTATATTACAACATTATATTTATATACATTTTATATTGCTGCATATTATTAAAACAATATATTTTCTTTACATTGTAGGGAGACAACTCTTCTGGTCGACAAAATAAGTGAAGAGAATGATGAGAAGAGTGCATTAAGGGTTAAAAACACTCTGCAGGAAAAGCACAATCTGACTGTATCCGAGAGCAGCATAAAGAAGATGAGACGCAGCATTGGATGGAAATATGGACGTGTGAGGTTAGTACTGGACAGTACAGGAGGTAAAAGTGTTGTTTAGGAAACTGTACTGTACCGCTACAATTATTTATTCCTTGTCATTACAGAGTGTACCCCATGATACGGGACGCACACAAAATCAAAAGAGTGGTCCAGGCCCAGGCATGGATCGAAAGTGGGGAGACTTTCCAGGATTGTATCTTCACTGATGAGTCTACTGTGTCGCTGGAGAGATTTGCAAGCTTTGCATTCCACAAAAAAGGCCGCATATCTTTGAAGCCGCGGCCAAAACACCCTGTGAAGCTGCATGTGTGGGGTGCCATCTCTAGGCGTGGACCGGGATGCATTGTAATCTTTGAAGGTAAAATGTATCAAATATAATGTAGCCTAATGCACTGTACTTTACTAATGTTGCCTTACTGTATGCACTGTACTGTACTTTTGTGCAGTTTTTTGAGCACTTTTCTTTTCTTGCTATAGGAATCATGAATAAAGCTTTCTTCCAAGACAACATTGTGCCCGAGATCACACGCGAGTTCCCCAATGGTCACCGCTTCTACCAGGACAACGAACCGAAGCACACCACGTCAACAGCGCATATCCTTGAGCGCGGCATCAACTGGGTGAAGACGCCAGCAGAGTAAGTGCAGTAGACCGTGTCCCATTTTTGTTCCCCACAGTTTTTATCTCTTAAACCAATTGTCCTTTTTTACCAATGACAGATCGCCAGACTTCAATCCGATCGATATGGTCTGGCATCAGCTGAAGGACCATATCCGGAAAGTGGCGAAACCCTCCAAAAAGGACGAGTTGTTGAAAGGCATAATGAGTTTTTGGAACGATGTACTCACTGTGGAACGCTGCAATACATATATAGACCATATTGCCACTGTGTTGCCCATTGTCATCGCACATAATGGGCAAGCATCAGGAAAGTAGTACTGTGCTGTAGTATTGTAACTACAGTATGATACAGGTGTAAGGAATCCGCTCCGTGGTTTACTGTTTGCCTCACCTTGCAAACAGTGCAGTCTTGGAACACTTCTCCTGTTATTTACTGCAGTCTGGATTCACTCACCAAAGCAATACTGCCACACACTCCCTCTGATATTTACTGCAGCCTGGATTCACTCACCAAAGCAATACTGCCACACACTCCCTTTGGTATCTACTGCAGCTGTGCAGCCTATCACTGCAACCTAGACTTGCATTCACTCATTGGAGCAGTACCTTCACACCCCCTGCCGGGGATTGGCCCGCTGGCCTTTAAGTACTGCTTTCCCACAATGCTCCCTGTCGAGCATAGTTTTTACCGGATGTCACTTCTGTTCTGCCACAAGCTCCCGCTTGTTCTCCTGTGCTGAGGCGGAGGTTTCCCCTGCGTTCTTCAGCTTCCTTACTCCTGTGCTGAAGCGGAGGTTTCCCCTGCGTCCTTCAGCTTCCTTTCTCCTGTGCTGAAGTGGAGGTTTCCTCGCATCCTTCAGCTTCCTGTTCTCCTGTGCTGAAGCGGAGGTTTCCCCTGCGTCCTTCAGCTTCCTGGTTTCCTGCACTGAATCGGAGGCCTCCCCTGCGTCCTTCAGCTTCCTGGTTTCCTGCACTGAAGCGGAGGTTTCCCTTGCGTCCTTCAGCTTCCTGGTTTCCTGCACTGAAGCGGAGGTTTCCCTGTGTATCTTCAGCTTCCTTGTTTCCTGGGGCCTACTCTTTCCCTAATATAGAGAGGCCGTGTCCTGGTTCCTGCGCTGAAACGGAGGATTACCTAGCCCGCTCAGGACTCTTGCGCTGTAGCACGGGTTTACCCGTGCAGCTAGGCGGTGTGCTAATCTGGTCTGTCTACCACCTCCTGAGACCAGTACCATGGGCCATGGTCGCCGCATGCGCAGAGGCCACCCCCGCGCTCCTAAGCTGAAGCGGGGCTTTCCTGACTGCCTGTTGCCGAACTCCTGCTTGGACAATGTTTATCCTGACGTCTCCTGTCCTGACCCTGGCTTGTACAACAACGATGCTGTCTTCTCCTATCCTGATCCTGCTACGTATGACTACGAACTGCGCAATCCGGATCAGCCTGCGCGGTCTGAGGTCGGTGCTTTTACAACCCTACCTCAGCCACGCGATCCGACCCAGGTTTGTGGCGAGCACAACCGTGACAGTATGCTCGGCCCCACAAACTCGGACCCCGCTGAGGTGAGGGTTGGTACATTTTTTTCTGAAATCCTGTCCCGACCTTTAGACCTGTCCCAGTATCAAGACTGGTATCTGTGCGATATACTACCCCTGATGGAAGATTCGTTTTTGTTTGAAGGTTTAACCCCTTTGCAAAAGAAATGCCGTAATGATCTCTTTAGTAAGGTTTCCTGCCTTAGAGACTTAAAACAGTATTTTGCCACTTGTGTTCTCTCCCCTGATTCCCCTTCTCCCTGGGATAAGGTGAATCCTGTGAAACTGGCCAACGCCCTTATGACTCTCAATGCCCTGGCTTTGTCATTGGACATTCACGTAGTACAAGGGGACCCTTTCGTCATGGTGGCTCTCGCTCAGGACACGCTGCATTTACTTTCCTCGGCATTGGACGTTTGCTTGTTTAAAACAGGATCACCTCCTGGCCGCCTACGCCGCCATTTGTCAGTTCCCCTCTGCTGCCAGTCCTGTCGCTAAACCGGGGGACGTATCTCCCTCTCCGGGAGATAACCAAACGGACCCATTAGCAATTTCTCCAAACGTTGTAACTGCCACGGTCCCTAGCCCTGATTGTATGCCCGGGTTCCCTGACTCCAATGATACGTCTACATTAACCCCTACCAATCAGGCCTGTGAAGCTCCCCTGGAGTATACGTATGTTTCGCTAACCAACACTAAGGTTCCAGTATCAGAGAATAAGTCCCTTAGTTCTCTTATTTCTAGCTCAGATCCCTCTCTCTAGGTCTTGAGGGTTTTCCAGCTTTAACTTCTGCTAGGCAGTCCTGTGCGCTTTCCCCGTCAGAGAAAGAATCCCTAAGTTCTGTTCCCAGGGTCATTTCTGTATTAACCCCTGAGGGGAAGCTCTCTGAGTCTCCTTTGATAATTCTCTGTTCTCTGCCAGCCATGGTCACGCCCCTAGCTCCAGAGGAGAGATCCCTTGTCTCTCCTAATACAGAGAAAAGATTTCCTATGTTCTACTCTCAGGCACTGTCTGCATTAACCCCTGTAAATTCTTGCTGCCTCCAAGTTAATGCCTTCGTTTTAGCCTCAGAGAACGAGTCCCCAAGTCAGACAGCAGAGATTGCATTGAAGGATTCCCCTAACCTTACGGAGTCCTTAGAAATTCTTTGCTATAAATCCCCTGCTTCAGCTCAAGTTTCCGCAGTTTCGCCTCCGGAGACTTTGGCTAAAGTTCTGGTTCCTGTTAAATGTATTCAGGAGTCAGCTTTTTCCCTAAGCTTGGTCGCAGAGTTCCTTCTCCCGGGTATTTCACTGAACCAGCCTGTCGCCCAGAGAGCGGTGATCCCTGCTTCAGCGCATAGTCCCCACATTATGGAATCTGTAGTCATTTCTGGTTTCCCAGACATTCCTTACCAAATACCTACTTCAGAGACCAGTACAGTTATGATTAAACCCCATGTACTGTCTAAGTTCTCCTCTTCTTAAAACTTAGGGTTAAAAGCATACAGTAGTCTGTATGTCCCTCCTGGGGTTCATGTTGTGTTCCCAGGAATGTTTGCAGACACACGGTTTTCTCTCAAAAGTGACGCTTTTTCATATAGATTAGTAAAAAGCCTGCACACTGTTTCACTTTTCGCTGAATTGTGTCTTACTGGTTTTGAGACTCTGAGAGGTAATGACTCTCCTTCAGATTCTGAATCTCTTCCTACAATGGTTATCCTGGCTGGGAGTTCCCCTGATTTCTCTGTCCAGGCTAAATCTCCAGGGATCAGCATATCTGTGGTCACTCCCTTAGTACTGTTTGAGACCACCATGCCTATATTACAAGTCCTGGGGTTTAAATCTGAGCTATTTAGCTGTCCTGCCTTTGCTGAAACTCAGTCCCTCAGTACTGTGTCTAAATATGCCCCAGCAACCATGGAGTTACTCTGGGAAGAAATTAAAGCTCCTGTCTTAAAGGGTATTTTTTCTCAAATGTCCAGCAAATCTAGAACCTCAGTAATTGATTCTAAGTCACTTATCAATACATCTGATTTTTTCACTAATCAAATCCAGACACCCTCACTATCGGTTAGGAGTCCTGTGATCAGAAATTTTGCACTAGAAAACACACCTATTCATGTTTTTGTCAGGGTAGGTACCCCTGTGGTTATGGCCCTTGCAGTTTCGGAAAAGACTCCTTGTACTCCTAAGGTACTTGTCATTAAGAGTTTTCATAGTTCATACTTGCTGCTTGTTCGCCCTCAGGTCCCTGTCACTGAGGTACAGACTTCAGCTTCTGATGTTAGCTTCCCTCCCGCCACTACCCGGGCTCTGCCTTTTTCTCAAGCTACTGATATGAAAATCCCAAGGACTATTCCTGATTCCCTGACAATACTATCTCCCACTGAGGATTTCCCAGTATTGGAGAGCTCTACTGTTGTTTGCTTCTCTGCTCCTGCTAAACCATGGTTTTGTCCCTCAGAATTTTCGGTTGCCCCTGTTATTTCCTCTCAGTTGGAAATACTCTGTACGTATCCCAAGATTTCGAGTCCCTATGCCTGGTTTACTGCTTGCCTTGTCACCTTCCATACCAATACCGGGAGATGCTTCCACCCAGACTATACCCTTACTAACCATTACCTGGGAGACTTCTAGAGGAAAAATCCCTCGCAAATTCCAACATGCAGTGGTCAGCCAAGACTTTTTCTGTTCCGAAGTTCCTCCTGGCGTATTCGACCAACTATCAGGACCGCTTATCCTAGATTCCGGTTCCTTTATTAAAGACTGGGCTTCCAGTGGGGGTTCTACTGCCGTTTCTGCTCTGGAACCCTCTGGTTCTTCACAACCCTGGACTTCCAAGACATTTTGCGGGGCGAGCCATGTACCAATGATGTCTCTACCACCACTCTCATGTCCTAGAACAGTACTCACCAAGGAACTGCTCATTTATGGATCCCCTTTCCACCTAAAAAACTTTAGGATCAACTCAATGTCCCCGAGACCCATGGGTGGCCCTGTCTGGCCGCAGTTCTCACCGGGGGGGTGGGGGTACACTAAGGAGTAACCACAAGTATCTGGACCATGACTCTGCCCCCAATTCTTGACGGTTCAGGAACAATTCCTGGTTCCCCAACTCTATGGGTGGTCCTCTTCGCCCGGAGGTCTCGCGTGAAGGGGTGGGTAATGTAAGGAATCCACTCCGCGGTTTACTGTTTGCCTCACCTTGCAGACAGTGCAGTCTTGGAACACTTCTCCTGTTATTTACTGCAGTCTGGATTCACTCACCAAAGCAATACTGCCACACACTCCCTCTGATATTTACTGCAGCCTGGATTCACTCACCAAAGCAATACTGCCACACACTCCCTCTGGTATCTACTGCAGCTGTGCAGCCTATCACTGCAACCTAGACTTACATTCACTCATTGGAGCAGTACCTTCACACCCCCACCGGGGATTGGCCCGCTGGCCTTTAAGTACTGCTTTCCCACAATACTCCCTGCCGAGCATAGTCCTTACCGGATGTCACTTCTGTTCTGCCACAAGCTCCCGCTTGTTCTCCTGTGCTGAGGCGGAGGTTTCCCCTGCATCCTTCAGCTTCCTTTCTCCTGTGCTGAAGCGGAGGTTTCCCCTGCGTCCTTCAGCTTCCTTTCTCTTGTGCTGAAGTGGAGGTTTCCTCGCATCCTTCAGCTTCCTGTTCTCCTGTGCTGAAGCGGAGGTTTCCACTGCGTCCTTCAGCTTCCTGGTTTCCTGCACTGAAGCAGAGGCCTCCCCTGCGTCCTTCAGCTTCCTGGTTTCCTGCACTGAAGCGGAGGTTTCCCTTGCGTCCTTCAGCTTCCTGGTTTCCTGCACTGAAGCGGAGGTTTCCCTGTGTATCTTCAGCTTCCTGGTTCCTGGGGCCTACTCTTTCCCTAATATAGAGAGGCCGTGTCCTGGTTCCTGCACTGAAACAGAGGATTCCCTAGCCCGCTCAGGACTCTTGCGCTGTAGCACGGGTTTACCCGTGCAGCTAGGCGGTGTGCTAATCTGGTCTGTCTACCACCTCCTGAGACCAGTACCATGGGCCATGGTCGCCGCACGCGCAGAGGCCACCCCCGCGCTCCTAAGCTGAAGCGGGGCTTTCCTGACTACCTGTTGCCGAACTCCTGCTTGGACAAAGTTTATCCTGACGTCTCCTGTCCTGACCCTGGCTTGTACAACAACGA
>WSYH01019193.1:0-10365 GCA_036426205.1 Ascaphus truei
GGTTTAAGGTACTTGCCAGGCTCAGGAGCGAAGAGTTGCGGATCGTCAGTGTGCGTAGCCAGGTTCAGGATTGGAGAGAATCGAATAGTCGGGGTACGTAGCCAGGTTCAGGATAGGAGATAGTCGGATCATCTGAGTACTTAGCCAAGGTCAGGACAGAAGCCAGGAGAATGGTCATACAACCCGAATCAGGAGTGGAGAGAAGCGGAGTCCAAGGAGCTAGCAGGGTTCAGACAACAAGAGGTTAATCAGCAAGCAAGGTAAGGAAAGGCATGGTTCAGGAACAAGGATCTGGCAAGGCACAGCGTCACAATGACTATGCTCAGCAAAGGTTGGAAGTAGACTGAGGATATATATAGGAGTAGCCTCCAATGGCCAGCCAGGGCGAAACCATAAAGTGAGAGTCTATAGGCTGCTGGTGCACGCTGGTGCCGTCCCGCGCGTGTTGCAGAGGCCAGGGGGCGGAGTTTGGGTAGCGCGTCACTCCCAAGCCGATTCCTGGGACCATAGGGGGCGGGGCCAGTCACGCGACCCGCGCGCATCACGGAGGTCAAGGGACGAGGCCTGACTCGCGCGTCCACGTCGTATGACAGTGTGTGGGGCGGGGCCAGGATCCGCAGATGCATGAAGTCTGCGCGCATCACAGGACCATAGGAGTGCACATCTTGAGTGTCTGCTGCAGAAGGGCGAGAGAGGTGAGGAGACGGTCCATGGCCGCCAGGATGGCGAATCCTCAGTTAGGAAGAATAGCTTCAGTTAAGATGAATATACTTCCAAGACTTCTGTACTTTTTCCAAACCCTGCAGATAAATGTCCTCCTGCCTGAGCTTAAAAATATCCAAAACCAGATTTTTCAATTTATTTGGAAATATAAAAGGCCAAAGGTGGCAAGATCGATAATGTTAGCACCAAAGGGATGCGGAGGATTGGGAGTCCCGGATATTATCAAATATTACCACACGGCCCAACTAAATGAAGTAGTAATGTGGAATAACGACCCGGCAACTTGCTGTTGGCTGGGGATTGAGTCCTCCTATGAGAGCCCTCTCTCCCTCTCGATGGCACTGTGGTCCCGGCGGGGGGCAGGGGGGAGGGGGGAAGGATGCTCACGGATGGTCTCAGCCTGGGAGCAATGAGATGCACGTGGAAGATATTTTATTTATTTATTTATTTATAAAATATTTTACCAGGAAGTAATACATTGAGAGTTACCTCTCGTTTTCAAGTATGTCCTGGGCACAGAGTAAAACAAATAATACATGGTTACAAGTACAGTTACATAAATGAACAGGGTATACATTATATACAAGACATTGCGTGCACAGTTAAAGAAAATATATATTATGAGCGTATGAAACAGTTACAGACCAGGTTAAAATGTGAGACAGCCTTAGATTTGAAAGAACTTAAACTGGTGGTGGATGTGAGAGTCTCTGATAGGTTGTTCCAGTTTTGGGGTGCACGGTAGGAGAAGGAGGAACGTCCGGACACTTTGTTGAGCCTTGGGACCATGAACAGTCTTTTGGAGTCTGATCTCAGGTGATAAGTGCTGCAAGTGGTAGGGGTGAGGAGCTTGTTCAGGTAGCTGGGTAGCTTGCCCATGAAGAATTTAAAGGCAAGACAGGAAAGGTGAACTTTGCGCCTAGACTCTAGTGTTGACCAATCTAGTTCTTTGAGCATTATTATTATTGGATATGGTCCAAAAATAAAGGGAAATACAATTTGTCCTCATTCCCGACTCTATTAACTCCCATATTTGGAAACCCAGTGTTTCCCCTGGCTGCTCTCCAAAGGATTTCAAACAATTTAGAGATTTAAACATTAACATAGCAGACGATTTGGTAGATAAAGGTAAGATCCTGTCATATTAAGACCTTCAAAAGAAATATCAAACTCAGAATCTTCCGACCTTCAGCTTTCTCCAGATTAGACATTTCCTGCAAGCAACCTCACAAAGAACAACATTTACCAATCTAACAACATTTGAAAAGCTGTGCGGAAGGGTTTCATACCAGAGGGGTTTGGTTTTGGAAATATATACGGGAAAAGCATCGTCAGCAACGGCCACCAATCATAATTATATGTTAAAATGGGCAGAAGATCTCAAAATGAAAATAGATAGAGACGATATCTGGGAATTGGCAGCTAAAACAACAAAAGAAAACATATACAAAATTCTATTTCACTGGTACGTAACTCCAAGCAGGCTGAACCAGATCTTCCCTGGAACCCCTGATCTCTGCTGGAGGGGATGTGGCCAGAGAGGAGATATGGCTCATATCTGGCGGACTTGTCCGCAGATTCAAAAGTTCTGGCTTATGATTCAGGACATGATCCAGGACCTCACAGAAGTAAGAATGCAGATAAATCCGTTTACTTTTTTTTACTATTTTTACCATGCTGCCAAAGACAGAGGTCATTACACTCTGCTCATATTACTCGACCTCTCTGCAGCATTTGACACCGTGGACCACCCTCTTCTCCTTCACATTCTGCATACTCTTGGCATTCGGAACAAAGCTCTATCCTGGATCTCATCCTACCTCTCCCATCGTACTTTCGGTGTCTCTTCTGCTAATACCTCCTCCTCCTCTATTGATCTCTCTGTGGGGGTACCCCAGGGCTCTGTCCTGGGACCTCTTCTCTTTTCTCTGTATACACTCTCTCTAGGTGACCTAATAACATCTTTTGGGTTTAATTATCACCTCTATGCTGATGACACACAAATATATTTCTCAACACCCGACCTTACACCTGCTGTACAAACCAAAGTTTCTGAATGTCTCTCTGCTATATCATCCTGGATGGCCCTCCACCGCCTTAAACTCAACATGGCTAAAACAGAGCTCCTCATACTTCCTCCCAAACCTGGCCCTACTACCTCCTTCCACATTACTGTTGGAACTACGATCATTCACCCAGTAGCCCAAGCACGCTGCCTTGGGGTCACACTCGACTCCTCTCACACATTTGCCCCTCACATTCAAAACATTTCTAAAACCTGTCGCTTTTTCCTCCGCAATATAACAAAGATACGCCCTTTCCTCTGTTGCTCGACTGCTAAAACTCTGACTCAGGCCCTCATTCTCTCCCGTCTTGATTACTGTAACCTCCTGCTGTCCGGCCTTCCTGCCTCTCACCTGTCTCCCCTACAATCTATCCTAAATGCTGCTGCCAGAATCACTCTACTCTTTCCTAGATCTGTCTCAGCATCTCCCCTCATGAAATCCCTCTCCTGGCTTCCGATCAAATCCCGCATCTCACACTCCATTCTTCTCCTCACTTTTAAAGCTTTACACTCTTCTGCCCCTCCTTACATCTCAGCCCTAATTTCTCGTTATGCACCATCCAGACTCTTGCGTTCTTTTCAAGGATGTCTTCTTTCTACCCCCTTTGTATCTAAACCCCTCTCCCGCCTTAAACCTTTTTCATTGACTGCCCCTCACCTCTGGAATGCCCTTCCCCTCAGTACCCGACTAGCACCATCTATCCACCTTTAAGACCCACCTTAAGATACACTTGCTTAAAGAAGCAGTAGGTGCGTTCTCCTTGGGAGGGGCTTACAGGAAGTATTCTATTCACCCAGGACCCCTTATAGCAACATTATAACATTATAACATAAGTAATAAGAGAGACGACTCAGCTTGCAAACATCTGCGATGCTTGGCACGGAGCCAAGTGTCGCACCTACTATCAACACACTCCCCCTACCTCACCCCCAACCTACCCCTTTCCCCTCCCCATCCCGCCTCAACTTTTTTTTTTTTTTTTTTCTGTGAGTATGTATTGTCTCCCCTTTTAAGTTGAGTTATATGTGTCTGTTTGTCCATTTAAGTAGAGTCGGCTTGGACCATATAGTCCACACCAAAGTACCCGGAAGGCCGGGTCCCGAAGCACAGCAGGATCTCGTTGTTACTTATATAATTGTTAAAATATTGTTTGCATACAAGACAAAAGTATTCTGTAATGTATTTTATGCTGTCTTGATTCAATAAAATTTAAGTTATAAAAAAAAAAAAAAAGATACACTTGCTTAAAGAAGCATATGAATAGCACTGTGGCTATTCTGAACACATGGCACATAAAGCTTGGCCCCCTGCAGATGCACTTACCAGAACTCCCTCCTACTGTCTCTGTACGTTCTCCCTACCTACCAATTAGACTGTAAGCTCCTCGGAGCAGGGACTCCTCTTCCTTAATGTCTAAAGCACTTATTCCCATGATCTGTTATTTATATTATCTGTTATTTATTGGATTACCACATGTATTACTGCTGTGAAGCGCTATGTACATTAATGGCGCTATATAAATAAAGACATACAATACAATACTAGCCAGGCCTATTGAAGACCTTCAAACACCCTTCAGAAAATTAGTCTCATTTATCCTTACTGCGGCTCGTTGTTCCATAGCTGCGGCTTGGAAGAAAATTAATGTCCCCTCCAAGCGAACTGTAGTCAGAGGAGTGAATGAGGTCAGACTCATGGAGAAACTCTCAGCACAACTCAGTCAAAAAATGGAACAATTTTATATAACATGGGAGCAATGGCCACAAGGCTAAGAAGTGGGAATTAACTTTAAAAAAAAACCAAGGAACAGGTTTCTAGGACAGGGATAGTAGTGGCTGGGGACCTGGTGGGCAGGGTGAGAGGGGGGGGGGTTGGGAGGGGACAAATCCTTCTCCCTCCCTACCCTCTCTATCGCGGTCCCATGAATATCCACCCTCCCCTCCCCCCCCCTCTTCTCCCCCTATTCTTTCATTTGTCTCTACAGGGATATGCAAGGGGATTCTGCCTTGCAAAGAAAAACTGAAAAAGGGTTCATAGTTTAAGGAATCTCTGGAATTAGTACAGATACAGCTGGTTCTGTTTGAGTACAAGCTTCTGGTTCTTCGTATATAAAAAATGCTGTAAAGATACCCCCTTGAAACGCTGTTATATTACTAATTTGTTTATCCCTGTGAAAACCAATAAAATAGTTTGAAACAAAAAACACACTTGTGTAGGTTAACAGTTTTACTGCACAGGCTAATAATAATAACACTCCAAAACATACAAGCCTCACAGGGTCGTACCCCTTCACCCTGAGCACCCAACACTCTGGTGTCCACGGAGTCAATCACCCTCCCACGTGTGTGACAGCGCTGCCCCACTAGCCTGTGTATGGTTGGTGCACTTGGTGAGATGAGATTCCAGCCGGGTGTGTCCACACCTGGGCGTGCAAGGATGAATATGGGATCCACGAATCCGAAGCGATGAACCGCGATGCCTCCGCCTCTACGTTGGGTGGGTCCCGCGTTGATTGTACCACCTTAAGAGTCTTTGTGGTCATAGATGGATGATCTTGTCCCAGATCAAGCTGGTCCAGGATGCAGCCACGTCCTGGCTTTGTCCCTAAGCACTGGTTCTATAGGGCAGTGTCCCTGCAGCAACCACAAGCTACACAGGGGTGTCGGAGCCTAGCTGGGGCCTAATGGGGGATATCTGGCCTATTGCTGGTGCCACAGACACCTGCACATACCTCTTACCCCTTCCTTGTCCCAGCTCCAACTTTCGTGGCTTGTAGCACACGAAAAGTATCTACCTGCAGAGCAGGAGGATTCAGGAGCCCTATTGGCTGATACGCGCTATGTGACTCTGTCCCAGAGGCTTATGGGATATGTAGTCCCTGATTGGAGCCTCTTCCTATTAGCCACCATTCGCACGCTTGTCCTGCGAATGCTCAGCATCTCGCGCATGTGCAATTGCCTCTAAAATGGCGGTGCCCTGCAAAGGGAGCTGCCAGCAACGTTATCGCCATCGCAATCTTCCTGGCACCTCCGGAACCTGCTCCGTGCCTCAGCTCCCATCCACAGCCCTCCCCATCCTCCATTGTCGGTCACAGCGGCAGGAAAGGGAATTTAGGGGAACCCAGGGGGAACCAATGGGGTCAAGGGGAGCCCAGAGGGAGACCCATGCTATACACCTCTGCACACATCTCTTACACAAAGATATGCCCTTTCCTCTGTTGGTCGACTACCAAAACTCTGACAGGCCCTCATTCTCTCCCGTCTTGATTACTGTAACCTCCTGCTGTCTGGCCTTCCTGCCTCCCCTATAATCTATCCTAAATGCTGCTGCCAGAATCACTCTACTTTTTCCTAAATCTGTCTCAGCGTCTCCCCTGCTGAAATCCCTCTCCTAGCTTCCTATCAAATTCTGTATTACACACAATTCTCCTCCTCACTTTTAAAGCTTTGCACTCTTCTGCTCCTCCTTACATCTCAGCCCTAATTTCACGCCATACACCATCCCAACTCTTGCGTTCTGCTCAAGGATGTCTTCTCTCTACCCCTTTCGAAACTAAAGTCCTCTCCTGCCTTAAACCACTCACTGACTGCCCCACACCTCTGGAATGACCTTCCCCGCAGTATCCGAATAGCACCCTCTCAATCCACCTTAAAAGACCCACCTGCTTAAGGAAGCATACGAGTAGCTCCATGGCTGATAATTTACAACTCATACATAAACCTTGGCATCTTGCAGACACACCAGATCTCCCTCCTACTGTCTCTGTACGTTATTTCTACCAACCAATTAGATTGTAAGCTCTTTGGAGCAGGGACTCCTTTTCCTAAATGTTACTTTTATGTCTGAAGCATTTCTTCCCATTATGTTTTATATGATTGTCAAGTATACTGCACCGACACACTTTATTCGAGCAAATACCCAGTATGTACCTGGCAGATACCTGGAATGCGCCGCTCTTCACCTCTGACAAGCCCCGTTGCGTTTGCCTTCCCAGCCTGGGTTCATGCCTGGCTGACGGGCGGCTGATCTGTTAAATGATAATGATTAGGATTTAATAGGCTGCAATGCTTCGCGTGTCTACCAGATGGCATAAATTCATGAATTGTAATGCAGTATATATATATATATATATACTGTGCAGTATTGCAGCCAGCGGGAATAAAATGCTTCAATCCCTGCCTGGAAAATAACCCAATGCACTCGGGCAGAAAACAGTCACAAACCTCAATACACCCGGGTATACCCGAATTCGTGGGACTAGCCGAGCTCGAATAAAGTGTGTCGCCAGTGTATTAGTGCTGTGAAGCGCTATGTACACTAATGCCACTATATAACTAAAGATATAGATACCTACCCTGTGTAAACACTTGGGTGACAAGGTTTTCTTACTGAGAAACATTTTATACACTCTGCACATGGGAAAGGTTTCTCCCCTGTGTAAATGCTCTGGTGCCTGAGAACTGTCCTCCTATTACGGAATTGATTATGATGTAATCCCCTATTATGGATTGTTTGGTGTATGTTGAGGTGCCTCTCAGTGCTGAAATGTTTCCCAAATTCTGTACAATTAAAAAGTTGCTCCCTTGTGTAAATCTGCTGGTGTAACAATAGGTCCCACTTTGTATTAAATGGTTTACCCCACTCTGAACAAGCAAATTATTTCCCCTGTGTGAATCATGTGGTGTGTGAGGTCATTCATCCAAGAAACGTTTTTCCTATACTCTGTCCATGTGAAAGGCCTCTCCCTGCATGAATTTGTTGGTACCTGAAGAGATGGCCCTTAACACTGAATTGTTTCCCACACAGAACAAGCAAATGGTTTCTAAAGTGTAAATACTTGGGTATGACAGGAGGTCACACTTTGTACTGAATTGTTTCCAACACCCTGAACTAGGGTTAGACAATAAAAAAATACTTCCCACCATAAGAGTATTAAGTAATTTATCGTGATAACAATATTCAGCAATATATTAACACCCAATAGAAAACAAAAGTCCTCAAAATGTTCAAGGTCATTTATTGTGAAACATTTCTTATACAAATGTATTTAATTTTTAATAAAATTTAAAAAAGCAAATACATTTTACTATATTTTAATTTTAAGAATAAAATATGTTTCAATGAAAATGTTACACCAACTACACCCACACTAAAGCCCCTTTCTTCACCCTTTTATTTTTATTTATTTATTAAATGTTTTACCAGGAAGTAATACATTGAGAGTTACCTCGTGTTTTCAAGTATGTCCTGGGCATAGAGTTAAGATGACAAATAGTACATGGTTACAAATACAGTTACATACAGTAAGTGAACAGGTTATACATTATATACAAGACATTGCATGCACAGTTAAAGATAATATATATTATAGGCGTATGTAACAGTTACAGACCAGATTAAAATGTGAGACAGCCTTAGTTTTGAAAGAACTTAAACTGGTGGTGGATGCGAGAGTCTCCGGTGGTTGTTCCAGTTTTGAGGTGCACGGTAAGAAAATTTACAATTACCCCCTCGACCCCCCTTCTCCTGTACACATTAATAGGGCATGGGGAAGCGTGGGTTAATGGGCATGGGGAAGGAGACGGTCAAGAGGCACGGTTGAGAGCCAAGAGAAATACAGGGGAAGGAGAGAAAGGGGTTGAGTCATGGTGGAAGGGTTAAGAGGCATGGCAGAGGGGAAGTGGTTAATATGGAGGGGTGAGATTACCAGCAGAAGGATTCCTTATAGCCGCAGCATGTGAAAATCAAGCTCCCAGACTCGCTCCCACTCCACTGTCTTACCAGACCCACACTCGGTCCTCTCCCTGACAGTCCCCACCACCACGCCTCTCTGCCAGACCCACCCACACTCTGCAGCTGCTGATAGGAATGCCATGGTAAGAAGTAATGGCAAGTATTGCGTTACCGTCCATTTTTATTACTGCAGTATTACTATGCTACTGGGATATTACCCAACCCTACTTTGAACAATCACATATTTTATCTCATGTATGAATCCTCATGTGTAAGGAGGCTGATCCTTTGTGAAAAGCTTTCCCCACACTATGTACATGGAAATGGTTTCTCCCGTGTATGAATCCTGTGGTGGGTGAGGAGGTGGCTCATTTGAGAAAAGCTTTTCAGACACTGCACATGTGAATCATTTCTCTCCTGTATGAATTCTCTAGTGTCTGAGGAGGTTGCTCTTAACATGTGAAGGGTTTCTCCCCTGTATGAATACGCTCATGTTTGAGGAGATCCGTCTTTGGAGAAAAGCTTTTACTACCCTCTGTACATGTGAATGGCGTCTCTCCTGTATGAGTCATATGGTGTGTGAGAAGGATGCTCTTAATACAGAATTGTTCCCCACACTCTGCATATGTGAATGGTTTGTTTCCTGTATGAGTCATATGGTGTCTGAAGAGATTTTTCCGAGTACTGAATTGTTTCCCACACTCTGTACATGTGAATGGTTTCTTTCCTGTACAGTACCGACACACTTTATTCGAGTGTGGTCGGTACCGCAAGCCGGGAAATCTCCCGGCTTGCTAGTGGCCGCCCCTCGGCGTGCCGCGCGTCATAGACGCGCGGTCACGCGTCTTCGGGAGCGTGCGCCCCCTGCACGCGCGTCCAGGGGCTCCCCGAGGGAGCCCTGGTGTCCCGCGATCGCTGGACAGCGGCAGGGGGTTCCGGGGGACCCGGCGGACCCGGCAGCGGTAGGGAGAGCGCCCCGATCGGAGGGCGCTCTTCCGCTGCTTCGGCGCGCGCCCGTCACTCTCGGGCGCGCGCCAGGCTACTGCTGCGGCAGAGAACGGGCAAATGCTCGAATAAACTCTGCCGCAGCAGTATGAATCTGCTCATTGTTGAGGAGCTGTGTCTTCCGAGAAAAGCTTTTACTACACTGTGTACATGTGAATGGTTTCTCTCACGTATGAGTCCTCTGGTGTCTGAGGAGGTCGCTCTTAGTACTGAATTGTTTCCCACACTCTGAACATGTGAATGGTTTCTCTCCTGTATGAGTCATATGGTGTCTGAGGAGGTGGCTCATAGTACTGAATTGTTTCCTACACTCTGCACATGTGAAGGGTTTCTCCCTTGTATGAATCCGCTCATGTTTAAGGAGATCCGTCTTCCGAGAAAAGTTTTTACTACACTCTGTACATGTGAATGGTTTCTCTCCTGTATGAGTCATATGGTGTCCGAGGAGATTTTTCCGAGTACTGAATTGTTTCCCACACTCTGTACATGTGAATGGTTTCTCTCCAGTATGAGTCATCTGGTGTCCGAGGAGGTGGCTCATTCTACTGAATTGTTTCCCACACATTGAACATGTGAATGGTTTTTCTATTGTATGAATCCTCTGGTGTCTGAGGAGATTGTGCTTAACTGTGAATTGTTTCCCACACACTGAACATGTGAATGGTTTCTCTCCTTTATGAGTCATATGGTGTCTTAGGAGGTGGCTCATAGTACTGAATTGTTTCCCACACTCTGTACATGTGAATGGTTTCTTCCCTGTATGAATCTGCTCATGGTTGAGGAGCTGTGTCTTCCGAGAAAAGCTTTTACTACACTCTGAACATGTGAATGGTTTCTC
>WSYH01019194.1:0-10365 GCA_036426205.1 Ascaphus truei
AGCGATTTCTGCTTTTATTAAAAAAAAAAAAAAATACTGTAAAGTAATACACATACATATAAACAATACACATACACATACACATACACAACACCATACATATACACACAGCCAGTTTTAGTCCTACAGAAGTATTTTTCAAAACTCTCTCATGGAGATGATTGGGCTGTTTACATTTTTATAATGGTATTTCTCTATTTATTAAACAAAAATAAAGAATACATATTTGTATAATTGGCAATAAATTGCTAATAAGTCAATAAAGAAGGCCTTGGAATCTCTCTGAAATCTCAATAGCTGTAGTGAAGACACTAAAATTAGTAATAATGTAGATAAATGACTCTGAGGTTAGTCCTCCATCTGTGTGCAGCAGAGTTTAACCATATATGAATAGAGCTCGCTCATATAACCACCTCACTTTCCATTCAGAACAGAGAATGGGTGGAATGTAAGAAGTTGCGTTAATGTTAAAAGTTGAATCTGTTATTGTAAAGGTCAGGTTCGCACATTTATCAAGTGTATGCCAAACTATTGTGTGCACTTTGAAACAGGGGACGTAATAATGTAACCTCCTGAGTGCCACCGCCTCTCTGGCACATTGCCATTATGTGACTGTTCTCACAGCGATCCATGATTGCAGCATTAAGATGATGTGAGTGAAAGGAAGAGTTCATCTCTTGATTGAGCTCTGGCCGGATCTTCCTAGTTAAATATTCCTGAAAACCTATCATATAAATAACAAATACAAATAAACAGTCATGGGAAAAGTGCTTCAGACATTAAGTAACATTTAGGAAAAGGAGTCTGTTTCCAAAGAGCTTACAATCCAATTGAGGAGGAACATTTAGAACAGTAGGAGGACATACTGGTAAGTGCGTCTGCAGTGGGTCAAGCTTTAGTATCAGGTATATAGGTTAGCCACGGAGCTACTCATATGCTTCGTTAAGCAGGTGTGTTTTAAGTTTGGTCTTAAAGGTGGATAGAGAAGCAGGTATTGAGGGGAAGGGCCATTCCAGAGGTGTGGGGCAGTCAGTAAGAAAGGCAGGAGAGGGCTTTAGATACAAAAGGGGTATAGAGAGACATCATTGAGCGAACGCAAGAGTCGGATGGTGCATAGTGAGAAATATGGGCGGAGATGACAGGAGGGGCAGCAGAAGAGTGTAAGCTTTAACAAAGTGAGGAGAAGAACTGAACTGTGAGATACGGGATTTCATACGGAAGCCAGGAGAGGGATTTTAGCAGGGCGGACACTGAGACTGATTTAGGAAAGAGTAGAGTGATTTGGCAGCAGCGTTTAGGATAGATGTAGGGGAGACAGGTGAGAGGCAGGGGCCGGACAGCGGGAGAGGTTACAGTAATGAGACGGGAGAGAATGAGGGCTGAGTCAAAGTATTAGCAGTCAAGTAACAGAGGAAAGGGTGTATCTTTGTAATATTGAGGAGGGAAAAGCGGCGGCAGGTGTTATTTAGTTATGTTTAGAATGTGAGAGGGAATGTGAGAGAGTCGAGTGTGACCCTAGGCAGCGTGCTTGGGCTACTGGGTGAATGATCGTACTTCCAACAGTAATGTGAAAGAGGGTGGTAGAGGGCCAGTGTTGGAGAAGTAGGAGGAGCTCTGTTTTGTCATGTTAATTAAGTTGGCGGGGCCATCCAGGATGATATGCAGAGAGACATTCAGAAACTGGTCTGTACAGCAGGTGTAAGGTCAGGGGTTGAGAAGTACATTGGTGTGTCTGCATAGAAGTGATTATTTGAACCCAAGAGATGGTGTAGGGCACCTAGAGAGAGTGTGTACAAAGAAAAGAGGAGGGTCATAGGACGAGCTCTGGGGTACCCCCACAGAGAGTCGATAGAGAGGAAGAGGTGTTGGCAGAGAGGAAGAGACGCGGGAAAGTACAATGGGCGATGGTAAGAGGCAGGGCCATCTTAACAAATTAGGGCCCCCGGGCAAACAGTGCACCGGGCCCTGCCTACACTGTCATCCCAGCCTCCACGCGCTCACTAGCAGCAGCAGTCACCGGAAGTGCTGCACTGCTAGGCTGCGAGCAGTGTGACGCGGACGGGTGCCGGGCGGGAGGAGAGCGAGCGGAGTTGGGGTGCCGGGTTTGGGGGGGAGATCGAGCGGAGGCGTGTTGAGCTGGGGTGCCTGGGGGGGGGGGCGGGGGAGAGTGAGGGGGAGCCGTGGTGGTGCGGGAGGAGGGGAGTGGTAGGGTTTTGCCGGCGTGGCTTGTCAAAATACTCGGACACAATGGTGAAGGTGCGACGTCCACTCGAGAATCGTGGTGGGGAAGAATGTTATTTATAAAGACTGACTTATTAATTTGTTCTAATATTTCACCTCCCAGTATTCACCAATTTGCCCATTTTATATTCCTATTTCATAAAAAATCTGGGGAGGAGTCTTGGGAGGGAGCACCCTTCCGAGGATTGTTTTTAGGAATAGAATATGAAATAGTGCCAAGTTGAGTGAATCTTGGAGTGGAAATTTGAACAAATGACGTAATGGTAGATCATTTATAAATAACCTGATCCTGCAGTCATACTGTACATCGGCTGACATTACTGCATCTTACTGCCTCCTTCCAAATTCAAGCTTGTTGCACCACCTCCTCCTCTCGATTCCCCACCGCCCCTTGTCCCTCCCACCCTCCCATCACCCCACTTTGTCCTCTCACACCCATAACCTTCATCCTCTCTCATCCCCTACACTCCTCCCTCCGCATATCTACTCTCCATACACTCCCTCCCTTCATCATCCGTATCCCCCCCCATCCCTCTCCCCGACACTCCCTCCGCCCCCAGCCCTCCCCTCCCTGTATAATCAGTACAGTAGCCTTTCAATAGAACTCAAAATCCACTGTTAAATTGCATTTAAATCATGCCATTGAATAGTAACCTGCTCTGCCTTCTTAGGGAGTGATCGTTAAGTAAGAGTGCTGCCAGGAGATTGCAATGCTTGCTGTGATGAGACTGAGTTTATGCGACGCCTTTCTGAGAATTTACAATGGGGTTATTTTTAATTAGATCTTGAAAATGGGAAAGATTAGTATAGTAAGAAAAGTAAGGTGAGAGTGCGCAATTACAAAAGTTGCCAGTACTGTATGTACAGTCTAGTCACCACACACAGAGACATATAAACACACACAGAGACATATAAACACAACACACACACACACACACACACACACACACTCACACTGAGGCCAACACATATACAGGGCAGGACAAGAGGACCCAGAACAGAAAGGACAGACACACTGAGAAACACACACAACACACTCACTACATGTAGCCATGCTGTAAAATGGCATACAGTTCTCTCACCAGCTGGTAGTATCACTGGTAAGGGCAGGATGCCAAGCATCAATCATGGAGGGTTTGCCCCCACACCCCGGTGAGGGTGTCATATGGTATTCAAGGGGGGTAGTGTAACATTGCTCTGAGTCCACCTTAGTGACATCAGAATGTGTTTCCGAGGTAATAAGGCCCACACGCCAAAGTTAGTGGTGCACATGACTAGTTACCAGTTGGAGGTAAGGTGCCACAGTGTGCTAACTAGTGGTGCCATTATAGGGAAGCAGCAGCAGCAGTAAGGCTGGCTTGGTGGCCTACACTGTGTCCAGGGACCTGGCACAGGTGGTGATCTCCTGCGGGGAGAGGGATCCAACCATGGGAGGGCAGACCTGTTGAAGGGAAAGCACGGGACAAGTGAGCGGCTGAGCTGCCAGCTGCAAGGGGCAGTCTGCCAAACCGTCAATTAAAGTATGCCCTGTTTCAGACAACCCCACATGTGTGAGTGTGGTGTGAAGTTACTCCTCAGCGGAAGGCCCCACCAAGAAGGCGTTCCTCATCAGGACCAGTCTCCATGCGGACGCAGAGATCCCTGATGGGTGGAGGCGCTGCACTGTATGTAGGTAGGACTCACACACACTCCGTCGCTCGCCTGTACTTGGTTGACAACCCCAAAACACATCATGCGGGAGACTCAGGAGGTCCTGTTTGCCGAAGGTGCCCACCAGACACTACCATGTAATGGGGACAGTCTAGACCACAGGAGCCAAACTGTGAGATTGGGTGTGGGTTCAATAAGCAGGGTCAGAAAAATCCGTTACATACAGATACACACACACACACACTCACACACACATATATATCAGACAGGAACACAGATAGACCAGACACACATGAGAACACACGACAGACACTCACACACAGATACACACACAGCACACAACATATACAGAAAGGACATAGATAGGCAGGAACACACAGTCTCACATCGTCTGCTGCATGCTTTTCTTCCACTCTTTGGGCCCCACCCCCAGGTTCTGCCTCTCGATTGGCTGAATTACACAGTAGCATAGCAACCAATCAGAAGCTGCCCAGACCCTAGCAGCAGCAGCCGCTCTATCCCATGTCGGTATTATCTCTCATATACCGGCAACTGGCAACCCTAAGAGCGAGCGGGGTGCCGGGCGGGGGGAGCATGGTAAGCACGCCACGGGCTGGCGCGGGGGCCCCCTTATGCTGTGGGCCCCCGGGCAACTGTCCAGCATGCCCCACGTTAAGAGGGCCTGGTAAGAGGAGATCCAGGATAGAGCTTTTATTACGAATGCCAAGAGTATGGAGATAAGTGGAAGGAGAAGAGGATGTGATTCTATATATTTTAATATGTAGTATTTTTATATTACAGATGATAGGTCAATGTTTTTCAGAGGTGGTAGCATTTCCCTTTTCTCCTCCTTCTCCTTTTTACTCTTTTTTATAATATTTTGTATAATATACTTACCTCGGTGGCCTTGTCTATTTCTCACATTTCTGTTTCTAACACGTGTGGAGAGGATTGCTCCATTGCGATGTCCATGCGGTCAAGCTCAGTGGTGACCCAGAGTGCAGCTTGATTCCTGATCCCTGTGGAATGATACCGGTGCTGGTTACTGTGCTTGGCTGCCTGGCACATTCAGCGAGGAGTAAGAGACCTCTGCATTATCATCCTGAATTCTCACCTTAAGCAAAGAGATAAATGGCACATCATATGATGCCGGGAAATATTCCGAGGTGCAAGAATGACTTCCAGGAGAAACAGTATATATAAAAAACAAATCATAAACATAGTACTGTATAACATGGTTTAGTGAACACTTTCATGGGGTGAAGAATGTTTATTATAGATACTAGGATTGAGCGATATAACATTTTTTCCCATGATAACGATTTAAAGACATTTATCGCAATAAACTGTAGAAAATGAAAAAAAAAACCGGCGCAAAAAAACTATTTAAAAGCATTATAACGTTTCAGTCCATTTATTTATTGTAAACTGTCATTGATTTTAAAACAATTTGTAATAAATGTAAACTAGTTAACAGCTACGTTTTAAAAATGTATGGGGAGGGAGTGTTTTAAAAAAAAAATGTTTTGGGAGTGTTTTAAAAAAAAATGTTTTTGGGGGAGTGGGGGGCTTTTAAAATGTATTTGGGCGAGTGGGGGGGCTTTTTTAAAATGTATTGACGAGAGGGGGGCTTTTTAAAATGTATTGGACGAGAGGGGGCTTTTTAAAATGTATTGGGTGAGTGGGGGCTTTTTAAAATGTATGGACGAGAGGGGGCTTTTTAAAATGTATTGGGGGGAGTGGGGGCTTTTTAAAATGTATTGGACGAGGGGGGCTTTTTAAAATGTATTGGTGAGTGGGGGGCTTTTTAAAATGTATGGACGAGGGGGCTTTTAAAATGTATTGGGGGGGAGTGTGGGGCTTTTTAAAATGTATTGGACGAGAGGGGGCTTTTTAAAATGTATTGGGTGAGTGGGGGGCTTTTTAAAATGTATTGGGTGAGCGAGGGGCTTTTTAAAATGTATTGGGTGAGCGAGGGGCTTTTTAAAATGTATTAGGGAGAGTATTTTGAGGGGGGTGATTGAGTGTGAGGGGAGAGTGATGGAGTGAGTGACTGTGAGGAAAAGAGGGCATAAGAATGAGATGCAGGGAGAGAAATACATGTGAGGTGGGAGGGGGGGGGTGTTGAGGAAGAGGGAGTGAGACAGAGGGGGATAAATACATGGAAGAGGGTGGGAAATAGAGGCAACTCGTGAGGTGTGAAATGGGGTGTGGGGCTCGCTATACTGCCAGGGCAGGGGCCCAGAAGTAACTCTAGTCCTGGGCCCCGGGAAATCTGTCTGCTGCCCTGGATGTTAGAAAAGCTAGCAGAGTGAACAGAGGATGCAGACAGAGCCAGGGACGTGAGTGAGCTTCATACAGTATATAGCCTGCCTCCCTCCCTGAAGTCGAGGAGTGAGCCACCAGTGAGATTACAGATATCGGGGAATGGAGTGTGCCATGCGGGCACTCCGGTGGGTGGCTGCTGATGCAATTTTTTTATGGCCTGGTGGGATCCCTGGAGGGGGGGGGGTCTAGGTAGAGGATTGCTGAAGGGGGGGTGGGATGACTGGGGGGAAATCCAGAGGACAGCAGAAGTCCGGAGATGACTGGAGGGGGGAGTCCGGGGTTAGCAGGAGTTGGGGGATCACTGTAGAGGGGAGCCAGAGGAAAACAGCCGGAGTCTGGGAGATCACTGGAGGGGGAATTGGGGGGACATCAGGATTCGGAGATCACTGGAGGGGGGAATCCGGGGGACAGCAGAAGTCGGAGATGGTAACTGGAGGGGGAATCCGGGGACACAGACAGTCGGAGGAGTGGCAGACAGATGTATTAGTAGTGTCAGCATCAGGGTATTCTAGTATTACTCGTAATATATGCTGCATAACCCTGACATTTCTATGGTTCCACTGGTTATGAGTGAACAAATAGAATATCATAGTTCGTTTTATAGTAAATCTACTATAAGTGGTCGGAACAAGAGACATGTGCCTGACTGTCACAGGGTATGTAGGCTGTGTGTGTGCCAAAGGGTACCTGTAGATGTACAGTATGAGTATTGCATCTTGTTAGTCTCATAGTAATGTTCTTTGAGTGGTCAACGTGGAAGATATGTGTGACTGGCACAGTAAGCTGTATACTGTGAGAACAGCGGGTAATAGTACGCTGCTAGTTAGTCTTATAGAGAAGCTATAATTAAGGACATGTGTGTTCTAATCAGGGACGTAACTGCCTTATGCCCAGTCTATGTATGGTGTGGGGCTAGGGATACTAATAGTTACCAACTTGTCTGTACAATGGTAGTTGATTTGCACTGAATACTATGTGAGGATGTCCATAGCATTAATACTTCAATTTGCCTCCAGCCGAGTAACTGCTACAACCTGAGTGCCTGTCCCAATGCCATTACCAGAACAGACCAACCAACTCTGAAAACGAGATGAACCTACATTCCAACTACATGATCGACTCGAACATCTTTGTACAGCCCGCCCATTGCATCAACAATGGGTCACTGCCACCCAATTTTTTAAGGTTTCTGATCAAGGTAAATATAAATGTATACAAATTTACATGCAGTATTGTACAACTGTACAGTAGAACTGTCATTCCCAAATGTTCCATAGACCACACATTTGCCTACATTAAAAGACCTGCATATGTGTTCCATAGACCACACATGCACATACTGTACTATGCATTTAATTATTATTGCCGAGCACACCCCCAGGAAGAAGATTCCTCTGGGGATCGAAATGTCAGATTTTTGTGTCTGTTTCAATACATTATTTTGCTGACTTACCTCTGAGTGCTGTCTCTCTTTGCTGCCCTGCTGGATGGGAACGTACTCTTTACATTATTTATGGGACTAGCATAAGGTTTTTCTGGATATCTACATTGGAATGCTTGCTGCTTTTTGCACACACACTCACACTCACACACAGAATATCATAGTTCCACTGTTTACTGAAGCTTGAAAGAATACATTATAATAAATCTGAGAATCCTGCTGGAAGCTACACCAACAGTAGGTGTTGAAGTGGGCTGGACATTCAAGATGATTAAACTAGAAAAGGGATAATTATACTGTTATACAATGCCCAGCGATTACTGCTCTGCAGGAATGACACACGGATTGCTGAATGATTATCTCCAAGTTGTTGATAAATCATTAGTGGTCAGCCGATACTCTGGTGACCAGATTGGAATTCTTGTCTAATGTATAGTATGCTACTATCGGGGAGATAATGGATTCCTGGAAATACGCTTTGTCAATGATTCCTGGACAAAAAAACATGTGTAACACTGTTATACGGAGACAGGGTCACATTCAAATACATTTACTGTACTGTTCAACACTGTTATATAGGGAAATGGTAACATTCAGATACATTTACAGCACTGTACTACTGTCGAAGATACTGTCTAACAATGTTATACAGGACAGGGTAACATCCAGATACACTGACATTTCTACTGTAGAACGGAGATAACACTGATACATGGGGACTTGCCTTCAAATATAATTATGGGTGCGGGTCCACATCTCGAGATCGCCCACCACATGGAGCTTGAGTTGATGCTTAGGCCGATGTTTCAGGGATAAACATTTTTTTTTCCTGAATGTCATAGTGGAAAATCTTTCACATGCGACTGATGTCTCATCCAAAAATATAACATCATCAAAGCTTTCACCATTCTCCTGGCACGTGCTTGGTCAACTCTTTATCTCGTTAGCCTCCCTTATCATGGGAAACATTCTGCAATTACAAGAACAGGTTTGATTAATACTACAGTATCTTTATACAACAGTACTGTATGTGGTAATTTAAAGTAATATTTGGCTACCATAGACAAATACTTTATAGCATACCCAGAAATGTGATTATAAGGAAAGTACTGTACTTCCTAGAATGTCACTGTACATAATAAACATGTAACAAGCTAACTTTTAATAACCCCAGTATTTTTGTAGCATAAGTAAAGCACTTTACCTGACACGTCCATAGTTTCAGCCCAAATTGCGTCTAAGGCTAAGGCCCCGCTCCCTCCGTCAGCGCGCCCGCACTGCAGACAGGCGGGGCGCTGACAGACACAGACCGCGATATGCGGTCTGTAGGGAGCGGGAGCCGGGGCTGGAGTGGGTGGGAGGGAGGGGGGCGGGAGTGGGAGGGAGGGGGCGTGGTTTAAGCGGAGGGACTCACGATAGCCCCGCCCCCTTCTCACAAGCAGCTGATTCACAAGCAGGCAATTTTCTGAGCTGGCAGTGTCATTTTGGACTGTTAATGTGTCAAATCCAATTGCATTATTCATGTCACCACCCCTTTCCCCCGCCACGGGCTCGGGCGGGCTGCCCTACTCACACACTGACACTCAGGCACACACACACACGCAGGCACTCATGCACGTACATACACACACACACACACAGGCACTCATGCACACACACAGGCAGGCACACACATACACAAACACACATACGCACACACATACACAAACACACATACACACACACACACAGACAGGCACTCACGCTGATTTCCCTCCACTCTCCTCCCCGCTCCCCGAAGCTTCCCCTCCTCATTGGCTCACAGCCACACCACGTGACGCGTCGCCGCTTGGGATTACAATTCTCTTGTATCCCCTAGCGGCTGACGCGTCACAGCGTGTAGTGAGCTGTGCAGCCAGGGGGGACCAGGACCGGCTCGGGAGGATTCCCCTGCTGCTGGGGAAAGCCCGTGCAGCCGCCCGCGCCGCCGGGCGCAGCGGGTCCCAGGCCTTATTTGCCTGATGCTGGTCTCACACACTATAAGATGGTTCTTCTTTTGCAGAACCTCAGCAGCAGAGCGCTCATCATTTTCATGGACAAGAATAAACTGTGCGCTACTATCTAACTCCTACTTATATATAGATAAATAAAGTGCAGTGACTAAACCATAAATAAACTATATAAACCACAATACCAAGTGAATAAGTGATTATATAAAAAATTATATCATAACCGTGTGGTTGATAAGGGCGTCTGCTGCTATAAACATTGGGGGTGGCTCAGCACCCCACACACTCTAAGAAATGGAAACAAAAAGAAAACAGCGCACAACGCCAAATAGTGAAGCAAGTAATGCGCACACTCACCCAAAATAGGCAGCAAGTCAATTAAAATGTTGTAACAAATATAGCTTTGGTGATAAAAATCTGCGTACATCAAGAGAGAAAACATAAGCCATCTTGGTGTATTACACTTGTTTACCACTCCATGGGTTGTAGACAGGGGAATCGGTAATCAGCTTTTCCTCTGCAGGAGCTCTGTAACACTCTTTGTCCGCTGGAAGCTTGCTTTCAAAGGGAGTTCCTCAGCACATCGTGCTCCTCGGCGCAGTGTTCAATCACTGGCACCATACGACTGTCGACCAATAAAGATTCAGGCGGCCATCACAGGAAACACGCAGTCTCAGGTGCATACAGTATCTGCACTCGTCCAGGGTATTTTTTGTT
>WSYH01019195.1:0-10364 GCA_036426205.1 Ascaphus truei
GAACCATACTCAAACAAGCCGACTGTAGGGAACAGGCATACTAAACTTAATTAGTTCATGGGAAATAAGATGGGAGATGGTAAGAGTATTATGGAGGCGGGGTCTTTTATCTGGTTGAAAATGGTTGATAGATGTGCCGTGATTATACTGTAAGGTTGAAAACAAGCACAGGTTCTGCATTATTACTATAGTGCTCATAGAAGGTACAAGGAATATAGATAAGAAACGTTCATATATGGCTGTTGGTTTGTTTGTTTGTTGTGTTAAACGGGAGAGTTAAGCTCGGAGAGAAGTTCTGCATCGTCATAAAAGTAATAGGAGGGGGTGGCATGTGTTTTGCCACTGGAGAGTGTAATGTGATCTTAAGATAGAATGTTATTTAGAAAAGTGAGAAGAGATCATTGGCCCACAATGCTCAAGAAAACACACACCTATATTACGAAAAGGGCATGATACTTTGTAGGTTTAAAAAAAGAAAGTGACAAGGCCGCACCCAACCTGTCAGAGCCACAATAGGACAGAATGAAGAACCGACACCCCACCTTCCGTATTGTATTCTTTCTAGTGTTTGGTCTGACTTATATAACAGCGAGAACAGCAAGAGGATTGCTGGTTTTACTGAGATGTTGTTGTGTATCCAGCCCGGCTTGGTTGATATGAACGCTGTAAAAGAGTGCCGAGTCCCAATGGGCGCAGAGAGACGCCTATATAAAAGTTATATTCATTAAATAGCGGGAATGAGTCAAGTGCTGCAACTTCTGTAGCCATCCATAGTGTATTGAATCTCGGCCAAAGCAGCAGAGACAGTGGATTTTGTCCTTATGAATAGGGCTGAAGCCTACATGGACCGCCCGAAAATTGCGGTCTGAGCCACAATGTCAAAAGATTGAACACAAGGCGATGACAGATCAGGACGGACAAGTGAGAAAAAGAGCAGGACAAGGAGACAACTGCATACGCCTTATATTGCGAGTGCATGGGGCATTTTCGATCATGGTTTACATACAGACACAACGGAGCGACTATTTGGTCCCCTTTCACAAGGGAACCTGTGAATCGCCGGGTCTTCAATTGAATGGACTAGATCAGATATGGAGAGAGGAAAAACGCGGGTGGGTGTGGCCAAGGCAACACACACACCCCAGAGAAAAAGTGCCATGCAGGATCCAGAGCAGAACTAAGGGAAGGGCAGAGGGCGGAATACATTGGATGTAACGGAGGAAGTCGCGCCGAGGCGTATAGGAGTAAGGACCGGGGGAATGGATCTCTGCGTTTGAGAAGACGCAGCCCAATAAGAACAAGGGGGAGCTCACGGCAGACGACTGGAAAAGAGAGGCTGAAGGCAATAAGATAGCCACACAAAGAAAGAGTCAGAAAGTATAAACTTTTTGGCAAAGAGTAAGAAACAAAGGAAACAGTGGAGTCCTTAGCAGTGTTGCGATGTGAAAAAAGGAGAAAGGAAGGACGCATGCGCGAAGAAGAGATTCCACAACACTGAAGTAAGGAAGGGTATGGTTGCATTGGATACTAAAGAATCGAAACGACGAGAACACAGAGAAAGAGATGACCTATAGAAAGAAAGTTAGACGATTTGAGACGACCACCAAATAAGCATGCTTGTCACAAGCATATGCAAGGAAATATATCCTAATGGTCGACTGCTGCAGATTATAAAGAAGAGACGATTAAAAGGTGGAAAGAGTATGAAAAGATTAGAAGTAAAAAAAAGCACTAATCACCAAAAGAGAACCTTTGTTTGACTAGTGCAAGCGTATACACACGAAAAGAGTGGACTACAGTGGGAGAAGAAGTGGCTTTTAGATCTACCAATATTAATGTCTATTGAACCATAAAGGAATTATGTAAACGACTAGAAGTTTGACTAAAAGAAATCACTAGGTACCTGCCCTGTAGGATAACAATGAATACATCACGAGAGGTTCCCTCTAATAGCCCAAACTAGTCGTCCAAAATCACTTCCTCTGCTCCCAGACGACACAGGTGCTAATTAGCATAGGAAGAAGGAGCAAGGACTGGAGGTGGATGACACATGTTGAGGGAAGAAGACCCACCTCAAAAGAAAGAATGAATAAGAAACCGTATCAAACCTACGATCGGCAACTAACACGTGCAGAGACATAGTAGCAAGAATCAACGATCCTGCAACAATTCTATTGGACCAGTCAAATAAATGTTAGTTAGATCTAGAAAAAAACACTAAGAGACATAGGTCTTGGTCCTGGAGTCGATATTTTCAGCTTATCCTCTATTTGTGGGAACCCTTTCTAAGTTTAAATTGTCTATACTTATTGGATATTCGGAGTTCGAATGAGAGTGTATTCTTCTCTCCAAGACAGCACCTTGGAGGTGAAGACTGCAGACCAGTTTATAGTTACTGACAAGCTGTTAACAGCCCTGTCAGCCAATGTCTGGCTGGCTCTATGGCAGGAGATCATCAGGTATAAAGGTGATATAGCGAGTTTGCTTCAGCTCCAGTGTGTGATCTGTCTGCATCAGTTTCACCACTCTGGGAAAAAGGAGCTGCAAGTAACATGAGAGAAAGTGGACGAAGGGTCATCAAGTGCAACACCCACCCGGTGTTGACTGCCGGAAGACCTGAGCAACACCTGAGTTCTAGCGCAGTAAGATCACATTTGCAGTGGATGCTGTACTGTCCATTGAACAGAAGCAGTGCTCCCATTACTCTGGCCATCACGTAGCACCAGGAGGTGGCCAAACTCCATTCCTCAAGGGCCACCAACAGCTCAGGCTTAAGGATATCCCCTGCTTAATCGCAAAAGGGTCTCAGGTGGTGACTAGAGTCACTGACTGAACGTACAACCTCCCGCTAGCTCCAGATTTTCCTACAAAAACTAGAATAAAAGAATTCATGGACGTAGGAAACATCAAAAAGGGCCCTGGAGGCCGGTTGCCTTCAGTGAAGCTACAGAGAACTCAGAAAGTTTTTCAAGGGATAACAGGCCACCTCACTTCTGTTGAAGAGCCAAGAGACATGAAAGTACAATGACATGTTAATAGCAAGTATGTTTCTGATCTCCAGGTTCTGTATTTACTCCACGTATTCCTGCCGATGCGTTGTAGGTTTTTGAATGCTGTTGCCTCAGTAACCATTCTTCTTCCATCCACTGGGGTCTGGATCTTATCCTTACCTTCTCTTTCCCGTCACTTTGCGGGCAGTCAGCCCCTGTCTTTCCGCAGGGGCGCTCTGCATACTCTACTGCCTGTTCAGAATGTTATCCTTCTGTCCTGCTGTCTGATCTACCCATGCTCTCATGCTGATAATATTGCTTCTAACCCATTCATTATTTTTATGCATTTCCCTCCAGTGTGTGTGTGTGGAGAAGAGTGATGGCTTTGTGGCGTGGTGTGTGCGATGTTGTGTGCGTGTGTGTGCGTGTGTGTGCAGGGGAGGGAGAGTGGCGAGGTTTGTGGTAATGTGGGGAGTGAGAGCGTGAATGGGCTGTGTGTGTGGTGTCGTGTGTGTGTTGTGTGTGTGATGTGTGTGTGCTGTTGGGAGGAGAGTCGTGATGGCCTTTGTGTGGATACCGTGATGGGCAGGGTATGTGCGTTGAGACAACAGCGTGATGCTGGTGAATGCGAAGTGTTTGTGGGGAGCACGCTGATGATGCTGTGCTGTGGTGGGAGATGTGAGCTGTTGTGTTGTGATGGTGGTGTGTGTGGTGTTGTGTGTGATGTGATTGAGTGTGGGGTGTGTGATGGATTTGTGTCATGTGGTGGTTGGGTGTGTAGTGTGTGATGGATTGTAGTGTGGTAGAGTCGGTGTGCGTGTGTGTGGCGTGTGTGTGTGTGTGAACCGGTTGGGTGTGTGTAGTAGTATGGGGGAGGAGAGCGTGAGGCAGGGTTTGGTTTGATGGGGGTGATGGAATGGATGTGTGTATGTGGAGGAGAGCGTGATGGTGTGTGTAGATGATGGGGAGACATGTGAATTAGTGTGCTTGTGTGATGGGCAGGAGAGTGTGATGGCTGTGTGAGTGTAGAGCGTGTGAGGGTGTGGATAGTGTGTGATCTGTACGGGTTGCAGGTGGGGGAGGGGGGTGAGGGAAGGCAGTCGAGTGCTTTTTGTCAGGTGAGGGAAGGAATGTGGTGCAAGTAAGAAAAGGGGGGTGGTGGATGTGGGTTATGACTAAGAAAGAAGACTAAGAAGGTTAGTGGTGAGAAGGGGGGACACATGTAGTGTGTGTTGAGTAAAGTAAAAGGCGAGTATGTTGTGTGAGGTGGTGAATGAAGTGTGCCAGGGGACATGGGTGAGTATTGGTGTGTGCTTGTGAGAAGGAGTGTGTATCTGTGTAAGCGTGGAGGGGATAGAGTGAGGTCTAAAAGAGCAGGGGTACCCTGGGATTTAAAATAAATCTTTCAGGGCTGGCTCTGCGCAAAGGTTGCAAACCCCGTGCTAACACATATAACAATATACAATACAAATGTCACCAGGAGCAAAAGCTATTACAGAATGGTTGTATACTAACTAAAACAGACAGTGTGCGCAATGTTAATTGGTGTCAATAGCTATCCCACTGGATACAATCAAACGTGAGGTTAGATCATTTAACCTTAATTTATTTGACCTTTTTAACTTATTTTTTAAGCAAGCCTCTAGTAGGGTTCATTGGCCACTCCTGCTGTGCGGTTTATTTCACCAGGCAGCACAGAGGCGTTTTCCTGCACACGTCAAAGGGGTCATATCAGTGAGCAAAAAAAAATCTCATCTTAATCTTCTCCGATAAGGTTATTGAGGTCTACTAATGTCACTACGTGACAGGGCTATTAGCAGCCATATGAATGGTTTTGGGCTCGGTTTTTTTTAGGAATAAAATAAACAGTTTAATCAGTGAGCAGGCAAAAACATTAGGTGCAAACAGACACCTGCCGCATCATGATAAAGAGTACAGGGGAAACGGCGACTTTTAAGGCCCTGATTGACCATTGGATTGTTATATATACTGTCATTACAGATGTGAACCTCTAATAAAGGTCACAGCAACGACACTTCCGCAGAGAGAGAAGGTGGCTGACTTGGCGGTGTACATATGGGGAGACGGGAACAAAGAGAAAGAAAAAAAACGAAGCACTGGTTTCACTAAAGCAAAAGTTAACACAGAGGTGCGTTCCCACAATAAAGAGTAATGGATCAAAAGTACAAAAAACAGAACACCTACGCGTTTCGGGCTTTGGCCCTTTCTCAAGGTGAATAGAAATACATAAACCGGAGCATTTAAATACCTTAAACTCGGCGCTGGCGTGACCAATCCGCCGCCACTTCCTGGTTCAACGGGAGGATGACGCAGGACGTGACGCGGGACGTGTGACGTCAGTGCGCTCAAGCCATAACAATAAAATAAATTATTTAAACAAAAAAAATTCTATATCTATTCTATATCTGTTAAAAACCCACAGTTTTAAAGTTCAAACTGTGAAGCATATATCAGCCTAGTACATTCAGTATATATATATATATATATATAAAATTATATAATATATAAAAATAATATATATATACGATACAAATATATAGTAATGGTACATTTTATGCAACAAATGCCAGAAAAAGTACCCCTTATTTTTAACAGAATAGAATTTGCGTAATCTATGAATGAAGCATTAATACATCTCTGCTCATAGAGTATTACATATCTATTTGGTGTACATTTGTTTTTTAATAGCTTTATGTTTAGATCGTGTATTTCATCATATTAGGATTGTTCATTTTGCTCATATTTCTATTTAAATAAAGTTTGAGAGATATAGAATTTAAGTAATCTATGATGAAGTATCAACACACACTCTGTTGATGGACTAATACTTCGTTGTTGGTACATTTGTTTTTAATATCGTTTTTATGTCTAGATTGTGTTTTTTTATTCATATTTAGGATTGTTCATTTTGTTTAATTTTTTTGTTTAAATAAAGTTTATTTTATGTTTTATGGCTTTAGCGCACTGACGTCACCACGTCCCGCGTCACGTCCGGTCATCCTCCCGTTGAACCAGGAAGTGGCGGCGGATTGGTCACGCCAGCGCCGAGTATTAAGGTATTTAAATGCTCCGGTTTATAATTCTATTCACCTTGAGAAAGGGCCATAAGCCACGAAACGCGTAGGTGTTCTGTTTTTGTACTTTTGATCCATTAAACTTTTATTGTGGGAACGCCTTGTGTTAACTTTTGCTTTAGGGAAACCAGTGCTTCGTTTTTTTCTTTCTCTTTGTTCCTGTTCATCCCTAACAACGGAGGCACGGTACACCCCAGGAGTTGTGACACATCAGGCTCTACAATGTGAGTAATACCTATACTGAGCCTTTTTCACTCTCCTTTTCCTAAGTGGTCGCAATGAATTTGTTTGTCGCCCCATGTTATACCATGATGTTGCACTAACGCTGGAACACGGCAGGTGTTATACTGTCCTTACTTCATTGCATGTGGGACTTTATTTTCCAGTTACACATCCTACAGGTACATGGGTGCTACCTTATATTCCAGCCTTATTTTTGCTTTTCTGGAGGGGTAATCCGCTATACATTCATAGATACCACCTATGTTTGCTGAGATTTTTTTGTTTAGAGCACAATGCAACTTATTTTTTCATATATGGAGGAGACGCTCTGAATTCGATTTGAGAATGCACACCCCGTTGTCTCTGCCTGTACAATCGTGGACCCCCGTTACGAAATCCCTAGACAAATACATCAGTTCCCGGAGTCCTTTCCCTCGCTGTGGAATTGAGACTATTGCCGCCACTCTGTGTGGCTCAGTACAGTGAGCCAGATATATTTATATAAGTTTTTCTCTTGCGTATGCGTCCTGACACCCCTGACATTAAGAAGGAGCGAGTAACGTTCTTTTTTTTTTTCATTTCAATTTGCATACCATACAGGTAACAGCATAAGGGAACAGGAATATATGTACACTGTTGGATAACGATAAACCATACGCGCCGTTATATATTAGGGCAGGGTTTCATATTAGAGGGTTCTATGGACCCTTTATAGCAGGGGTACGTAAACAGTGGGGGCGCACCTCCTGAGATATTTTTTGGGGGGTGCGGCTGTTACAGAGGCCTTGCCCTCTTTCCCAAAGAATTTAAATGAAAGCCGGGAGAGCGGGCGAGTCCTGTAACATACTACCTTGGTTCGGGCGATGCGTCAAATGACATTAGGAGACAAGCGTTCTAGGTAAGAGGGGGGAGAGCGCGAGCACTGGGCTGAGCAGGCAGGGGGGCACAGACAAGAAAGTTTGCACACCCCTGCCTATAGGTCTGAAAACCTTATATGTAATGGTATATATACCGACGATTTTGCTCCTTTATGGGCCCTTATGGCCATGGGTGATTTTGAGGAAGTGCATTAATATATATAGAACTATTTCTCCTGTGTATTTTCCATCTGCACTAATCATTTTTATTAAAATTGTGTACGTTATTGTGTATTAAAGGTAAATTTGAGTTCCAGTTTATCGTGAATCTTTTCTTCCTTTCTGTAATTTAATACATATGTGCACATACATCGTTTGGCCAAGCTTGGATGATATGTTCTAGTCATCAACATAATGCATCCAATATATATTGGGGCCCCTTTGTGACCAACCGTGCAGACCACAACTAAGTATATGTTGCTATGATACTTCTAAGCTGACAAAGAGCAGGGACGGAGGTAAAGCACGGTGCCCCGATACCTGACGTCTTTGCCACGGTCATGGCTGCAATGACCTTTTCACGGCTTCTTTACGCTTCTCCTTCTTCTCATTGTTCAACTCGGCCTTCAACTCAAGATTTCCCCTGAAACCAGAACAAAGGAAATAAGTGTACAGCCATCTCAAAGTCACCAAAACAAAGCATTCGAGGGGCAACTCAGTGTGTTTCCTTCTTTTGTTTACATTTTGTTCATAAGGGAGACCACCTTAGGGTTGTCGTCTTTATTTAAAATCGAGGTTGTTATCCTGCGACAATATATGTGATTAAAACATAATAAATGATAAATAAAAAAATATATAGAGAGAGAACTAGCAATAAAGGGAAGGAACTGTCAAATCAGATGAGGCCCGGAAGGTCTCAAAAAGAAAGTCGAAGTTCATCTTCTAATAACGTTATTGTTCCTGTTGGCTGTGGGACATTGGCTGATCTTGGCGCCTAATTGTGATCCTAGGAAAGTATTTTTGTCTGGAAACGCATAAATGCGCAATGTCAGCCAAACTTAAGAGGCCTGACAAAATAGGTTTACATTAATAACTCACTGAGACTGAAAAACTGATGTAGGATTTGATATCGAGGTGAGATTAGGATGTAAAAAGAGAATTAGAGGCAAATAAAAACAAAAATACATTTTCTGAACACATAGGAGCCCTTGGAACAAGCACAGCTCGTTAGAAAAATTCAAAACACAGTCAATTTTCAACATATTGTCTGGACAGAAAGGCCACTTTTTGTTTAGTGGTGAAATACTTGAGTCCGTCATGGTTCCTGTCTCTTCCTGAAGTACCTTGAAAGAGAGAATTACAGAGACATGACACATACAATCAAAAGAAACCATCACTAACCCGACCCCCCACCCCTGGAGAGCATTAAAAAAAAACTAAATCTGGTTAATCTCCAGAGGGAGAGGATGACAACTCTCTCAGAAAATACTGTTCCAGGTTTGGAGGGTTGGGCAGCCTTGGCTGATCTAGAATGTATACGGGGCTCGTCAGCACCCCTCCCATTGAACAGTTCTCACATATCACTTTGATGGTACCCTTGCCCTCCCTCATCACACCTGCCCCATCCACTCCCTCCAGCCTCTCACACATGGTTTATGACAAATCACCACTGTCAGTCTTGTATCTATGTATTAACGATGTGTCCTGGAACCTTCTGTGCCCACCTCCCCATTTCTTTCTTCTGTAGCCCCCTACCATTGTACTTTTGAAAAATTCAATAAAATGGAGTTGGAAAAAACAAAACAAACACAACCAATGTTCAAGATTAGACGCATTTAATGCCACAGTGAAATAAACAATTAGTACAAGGAAATCCTTCCACGACATGCTTTTGTAAACAGTTTGAACACTCACATTAATATAGGAAAGGATCTTATTCTCATATGTAAGCTTGGAGTGCACATGGCAGTTACCAGGTCAGGAGGTCTGGCAGCACCTGCCACCTTTATGCTCGTTTGGGGAAATCGTGTTCACGCGATCTGAACGAACGAGGAATAGAAGAGGACTAGTCCCTGTTCATCGACTGACGTTGCGATAGTGACATGACGTAGCAGAGGGTGTGCGGCACGCACAGGGTTAAAGCTCAAGAAGAAGAACTGCCAGCGCTTCACTGGGGGCTCACATCTACACAAGGAAGCTACTGCCACAACGCACCTTGGGAGGAGCTATGCCATAACGTATGGGAGAGCTATGCCATAACGCACCTTACAAACCGTGCACGTGAAGGTGACTTATGGGAGAGCATGCCATAAAGCACCTTACAAAACCGTGCACGTGAAGGTGACTTATGGAGAGCTATGCCATAGCGCACCTTACAAACCTGCCTGTGCACGTGAAGGTGACTTATGGGAGAGCTATGCCATAACGCAACTTACAAACCGTGCACGTGAAGGTGACTTATGGGAGGCTATGCCATACGCACCTTACAAACCGTGCACGTCAAGGTGACTTATGGGAGAGCTATGCCATAACGACCCTTACAAACGTGCACGTGAAGGTGACTTATGGGGAGAGCTATGCCATAAACGCACCTTACAAACCGTGCACGTGAAGGTGACTTATGGGAGAGCTATGCCATACGCACCTTACAAACCGTGCACGTGAAGGTGACTTGATAGGAGAGAGCTATGCCATAGCGCACCTTACAAACCGTGCACGTTAAGGTGACTTATGGGAGAGCATGCCATAGCGCACCTTACAAACCGTGCACGTAAGGTGAAGATGGGAGAGCTTGCCATAGCGCACCTACAAACGTGCACGCAAGGTGACTTATGGGAGAGCTATGCCATAACGCCACCTTACAAACCGTGCACGTGAAGGTGACTTATGGGAGAGCATATGCCATAGCGCCACCTTACAAACGTGCACGTCAAGGTGACTTATGGGAGAGCTATGCCATAGCGCCACTTACAAACCGTGCACGTCAAGGTGACTTATGGGAGAGCTATGCATAGCGCACCTTACAAACCGTGCACGTCAAGGTGACTTATGGGAGAGCTATGCCATAACGCACCTTACCAAACCGTGCACGTCAAGGTGACTATGGGAGAGCTATGGCCCATAGCGCCACACTTATTACAAACCGTGCACGTCAAGGTGACTTATGGGAGAGCTATGCCATAGCGCACCTTACAAACCGT
>WSYH01019196.1:0-10364 GCA_036426205.1 Ascaphus truei
TATATATATATATATATATATATATATATATATCAAACTAAGCCCTTCTAATTCTGGGCGAACATTATAAATAGACTTTCTAGAATTGACACCAGGTTTAACTTGGCTGATGATTTGATGCTGATTCATCTATATTTTTGGAACACAAATACAAAAATATTTAAGTACTGTACATACCATTTACATCTGTGTCATGCACATCCCATTTGTTTGCACCAATATATTTACCTAAAAACTGACGCTTAAGCCGCACATTGAAAAAAAAGAAAATGTTTGTACAGAGATGCACACATGCGCAATTTTTTTGTGCGTTATTTTAATGCTTACTGTAGTACATGTGACTCAAAATGTGTCAAGCTTTTTAATAACACACGGAAATTAGAAAAAAGATCCACATTAAAATATCCACTCTGCCCAATTTCTAGATGCTTTCTAAACACTTTGGAGTAAATGCTTCCTATGAAACTCCCCAGAAGGTGATCTGTATTTATTAAGTCATTTACTCATTTGCATTTTTCTGTCATTGACTTTAATACTACCGGAGAGAATTGGAGTCACAGATATTTTCATCCTGAATATTAAGTAGCATTGCACTTGTTCTTAAGAGATTTTCTTTCTCCTACAATATGAAAAAAATGTTCAGAGACTCCATTTCAAGATAATTGTATGTGTGAGTCATTATACTGTATGTGAAAGAGAGCGGCTTCATGAAAAGCTTTTTTTTTTTTTTTTAGCAGCCAAGGTGATTTTGAATCAGTGCTTTCTGTCATTTTAGCAGCTTTGAAATTGAGGATGGAAGAGCACAATTGGTTAGTGTTGGTGGAGTTGGAACAGAAACCCCAAATCTTGCCACTTAATTACTTGATCAATCTTTGTGCTGCTGTCCTGATCAGTATGCAAGTAAAGATTTGGCAAGAAGACCAGCTTCTGCTGTCTCTGCATCTAGTAAAATATTAGTATACTATGGCAAAAAGCCATGCAGGCTTTAAAGGTGCACTCTCGTTTCTGCGATACACCAGGACTGCAATGTGCTACAAAAATATTCAGCACCCTGTTTTTATTTTATTTTTTATTCTTGTAAAGACTCATGTTACAAAGATTGAATCAAAACTAGTATTTTCTCTGAAGGAAATAGAATCTTGTTCTGTTGTCAAAAAAATCTAAAAATTACAAAATGCATCTCTGGATTGATACACCATTAAAAAAAAACACATTTGATTAGCTACGCAGAGCAGAACAGATGGCTTTTAGTGAGCGTGACTATAACAGAAATTATGTTTTTTCCAAGAAGCATTAAAAAAAGAAAAAATAAGCAGTCTATTGGGAGGTTAGAGCCTTATATTTTGGAGGTGGGAACAACTAAGATAATCATTTCATTCCACTCCAAGTGCTCTCTTTCTAGGGCATGGTTCGCATCTCCAGACCTCAAGAGCTACTAACAGGTCAGGTCTTCAGGATATCCCTGCTTCAGCACAAGTATAGGCATTTCAAACCCCCTCCCTCCCCTTCTTCTTTGGACTCGTATTGGCCCTATTCTCATAACACGGATAGACAAGATCAAAGTCAATCTACTCCTTTTTCAACTACAGTAAGTTATTTTATAGAGTGGATTCTCACACACAAAATAGACACATGAAGATGTTTACGAATCAATGACAAAAATAGGTGAATATATTTATTATGAAAGTGTATATCATATATCCAATTATCTTTTTAAAAATGGTAAAAAAACAATTATATCACACATTTGTTGCATCATCATTTTGTGAAACAAATTAAATGAACATTTTTATAAAACAAGATCTTTTATGTACAAAATATGTGCTTAAACGTCACCTGATGATTATGGCACAGCCAAACCCTGACTGCGGAGGCTATATTATTTGACCAGTTTGCCCGGTAGACCCTTCATCCACTCTGACCTTGCTCCTCCAGACCGGGAGGTACCCAGACATCAGGGTACCAATGATGAGCCCCAGTTCAAGTAAGATTTAACAAAATCATTATACCTGGGATTTCTGATTTGATATATTCAACTACTGTATGTGAAATTCTTACTGTATTACATGGAATTTTTGTGGGAAGAAAACCTTAGTAATTTTTCCTTTGTGCACTGATTCCTGAATACAGACGGGAGGTTCCATAGCAAAACAAATGATTGTTGGGGGGCCAGTTTAAGAACATTGGGAACCACTGGCTTAGGGGTTGGGAAAGCAGGGGAAAAAAAATTAAATAAAAATCTAACATGATCTAAAGTTGTATAGAGCTATAGTGTAAATAAGGACAATATGCTGACTATCTGACTGTTTGGTGTATATCTGTATATGAAATAGTATTTGCATATAAAGGTCCCAGATTTTATTTTTACTTCATTTATATGAAATAATAAAATATTATTATTCTGAGAAAAGAATCCTATATAAAATGGAAATACCAAATATTATAAATGATGAAGCAAGGAAGCTGGGTACTGCAGGATAATGATTGATAATAAAAATACTATTTTATACAGTTTATCCCTCTTTTAAACGTGTAAAATACAGGTAGCAGTATCATATTAAGTTAGTTTTACAATATGTTTAATTATATTTTGTTATTACTCACAATGGCCATGATATATGGGGGGTGGGGGAGGGTGTGGAGTGGGGAACAAGTGCTGTTGCTACAGTCAAATTCGGAGATAAGGTGCTAGGAGCAAATACCATGGAAAACAATATCTTATAAGAAACAAGAAAGAAAGAGCCCCTATAATCAGCAATCAATATCCGAGTATATTAATTAATTAAAATATAACCTTTATTATGTATTGGAATTATAAAATAAAGTTGGACAAGAACAAAACATAAACAAAGACCAACATAACTGTTATCTCTCTAGGAGATGTACTTCTTGTGACAAACCCTGATTTCAAGTCAGGAAAAAATGGAAAGGCCCTACTGTAGGTTATAGTCGTACCATACAGTATGTGGACCAAAATAGTCAACTAATATGATAGGCAAAATGTGTCACTATTAAGTCTCAGCTCAATAAGCATAAGGAGCTCACAGATAGAAATTTACCCCTTAAGAGGTGGAGAAGATAAAAGTTAATATATTAATAAAATATGCAAAAGTTAGAGCACATAAGGAAACATATATATTCAAGTTTCCCAATAATAGATTAATGGGATCAGCATTCCGACGTCCAATAAATGGTTTGTAATCAAACAGTGAAAGCTTTGTAATCAAACAGTGTGAATTATTGAACTGAGGTAGCTATTGCATGAGAGCTCCAATATTCATGGGTGTGGATGATACATAACACACACTCTAATTATATTTGAATATATACAGATTGAAAATATTGAGCCCCACCACCTTATGTAAGGTGGATATATGGGACTACTTCTCATAGGAGTAAATAGGGAGAGATATTAATAAAGCTAAGGTGCTGCGTCATATATCTCCTCCATGAACTTAGTAATACAGATGCAGCGGCCATTATTTTAACAAATAACGCGGTGTATACATCGGAATAGCCATGTCATGGCACGGGATTTCATCCAACTGTACCGCCTTAAGACGTGAGGGCAGGCGAGTGCATAAAATGGCATTTTAGTGTTCTGGCTTATAAACACCTGAAATTGACACAGTAGCACAGTACTGTACACATTACAATTCATTAATTTAATTGCATTTCATTGCACACAATGCATGAAATTCAAACAAAGCAACTGCGATAAACATGTGTGCCTGGGGCGATTGGCCGCGTTCATGCCGCGTGGAGTACAGCAGAGCACACGTAAACGGCACCGTGATTTGTTAAAATAATGGCCACTGCATCTTGGGAACCGGAGAGCGTTACCAAAGCCGACTTTACCCCACTGCCTATAAGCTATTAGTGGAGCCTGTTGCACGGGTTTGTATGTCGATAGCAACAATAACCTATACCCGGAAGTATGTAGTAATTAGTCAGGTGAAAGCTTGCACAAATGCACTCTGAGTCCCTATTATTGACCAAATTGTGGTTAAAATCAGAGCCCTTGAGTTGATATCATAATGAATGTATATAGGATGTTGCTCTAATATAATTTCCCTCAATATAGGGTATAATAGAGGTTACAGCCATTGGTATATACAAAGAGCTGTGTGATCACCAGACTCTTCAATACTCAAGTGATTATACCAGTGTGCAACCTGATATATTAGAGCTAAGTGCACTTATAGTCATGCAGTAACCAGAGCGCTATAGCCATGAAAATGTAAACTGTAATCTCTATGTATAATCAACCCTTTGAAACACTAATATAAAAGCTTAAACCTTTTCTTAAATATACTCGGGCAAATACAATACCCTGCTGGAAAACAAAGTGTATTTACTGCCATGCTGTCTTTTATGTCACAGAGGGAAATAATCCATGATTCATGCTATCAGACATGGTAAAGCACAAAATCGCTCATGCATGTACTATGCTAATGTCACTACTGATCCTTGATGACATTTTAGAAATTATACTTGGATGACAATGCTTTGAAATGGATTAGGATGACCACAACATGATGCGCAGTCAAGCTATGAATTTCCCTCTCCTTTATTTGCACTGGAATTTACATTTAAATCAAGTCTATAAAAGTGACAGCGATGAAAATAAAACCACTGCAAATAAACTAATACCTTTCTTAGTTAATCCCTCAGATGCCATGATTTAAATAATGCCAGACAGAGATACGTCCGTTGTTTCCTGGATATTGTAACGCAGAGACAGGTTGTTCAGCAAGATTAATGTAACACAAAACCAGGTGTACATCAAGTTCACAAGTACAGAATGAAGTGCTCCCTGATTATCGATAGGCGATTGGCTGCAAAAATGTAATGGTCTCTAAGGGCCTATTTATTATACAGTGATACTGTAAGTTTAGAGCCAATTTATGTGATACCAAGAACGATTTTGGAGTGGTAACATTCTGCAGTTTTTACCCCAATATACAGAAATATGAAAAAATATGGTAACCTAAAAACCTAATTTACAAAGTTTTTCTTGTCAAAATGTACTCTAATCCAGAGATGTGTAAAGTTTTTGCACTCTTCAGCAAATGTTCTCTAATCTTCAAGTAATACACTGGGATGATGTTTTTGCAGGGAAAAATGCAGAAGATAAACGGGCAGTCTTTAAAACATTGTTAGAAAAGCACATTTATCAGTATATACACTTGGGTAATAAGTATAAAAGAAATAAGTCAAAACCAATGTGGCTAAATAAACAGTTAGGGGAGGAAATGGACAAGAAGAGGAAGGCGTTTAGATTCTTTGAATCAGAAGGGACGGAGACATCGTATCAGAATTATAAGGAATGTAACAAAAATTGCAAAAGGGCAATCAAATTAGCAAACATGGATAATGAAAAAGGATTGCAATAGAAAGTAAGGTCAACACTAAAAAGTTCTTTAAGTACCTTAATAACTAAAAAATGAGAAAAGAAAAAATAGGACCCTTTCAGTGTGAAATGGGTACGCAGATTATTGGAGATAAGGAAAAAGCAGGTATTACGCAAATTCTTTGCATCTGTGTTTACCAGGGAAGAATTAAGTTCAATAGTAGTGCCGCAGGAGGAAGCCACAACCTCCATATTAATGAACAATTGGTTAACTGAGGAAGAAGTTCATAAGCGACTTGAAAAAAATAAAGTAAATAAGGCACCTGGTCCCGATGGCATACATCCAAGAGTTCTCAAGGAGTTAAGCTCAGTAATAGCCAAACCATTATATTTAATATTCAAGGACTCCATTTCCACAGGCTCAGTACCACAAGATTGGCGTAAAGCAGATGTGGTGCCTATATTTAAAAAGGGAGCTAGATCACAACCGGGTAATTACAGACCTGTAAGCCTGACTTCAATAGTGGGGAAACTACTTGAAGGTTTAATACGGGATAATATTCAGGAATACCTAATAGGAAATAAAATTATTCGTAATAGTCAGCATGGATTTATGAAGGATAGATCATGCCAAACTAACCTTATTTGTTTCTTTGAGGAGGTAATTAGGAATTTAGACCAGGGTAATGCACTTGATGTGGTCTACTTAGATTTTGCAAAGGCTTTTGATATGGTTTCACACAAGGTTGGTGTACAAAATAAAGAAAATTGGACTCAGTAATAATATACAGTATGCACCTGGATTTAAAACTGGTTAAAGGACAGACAGAGGGTTGTCATAAATGGAACTTTTCCAGGTTGGGCTAAAGTCATGAGTGGAGTACCTCAGGGATCGGTACTGGGACTCCTGCTTTTTAACTTGTTTATTAATGACCTTGAGGTTGGCATCGAGAGCAAAGTCTTCATCTTTGCTGATGATACTAAATTGTGTAAGGTAGTAGAATCAGAGGAGGATGTAATTTCCCTTCAGAAGGACTTGGAGAGACTGGAAACATGGGCAGGTAAATGGCAGATGAGGTTTAATACAGATAAACATAAGGTTATGCATTTGGGATGCAAGAATAAAAAGGCGACTTACAATTAAATGGGGATAAATTGGGGATATTCTTGATGGAGAAGGATTTAGGAGTGCTTGTAGACATCAGTCTTAGCAATAGTGCCCAAAGTCATGCAGTAGCTGCAAAGGCAAACAGGATCTTATATTGCATTAAACGGGCAATGGATGGAAGGGAAGTAAACATAATTATGCCTCTTTACAAAGCATTAGTAAGACCACACCTTGAATATGGAGTGCAATTTTGGGCACCACTCCTTATAAAAGACATTATGGAACTAGAGAGAGTGCAGAGAAGAGCCACCAAATTAATAAACGGGATGGACAATCTAATTTATGAGGAGAGGCTAGCTAAATTAGATTTATTTACATCAGAAAAGAGGCGTCTAAGAGGGGATATGATAACTATATACAAATATATTCGGGGACAATACAAGGAGCTTTCAAAAGAACTATTCATCCCACGGGCAGTACAAAGGACTCGGGCCATCCCTTAAGGTTGGAGGAAAGGAAATTTCACCAGCAACAAAGGAAAGGGTTCTTTACAGTAAGGGCAGTTTAAAATGTGGAATTCATTACCCATGGAGACTGTGATGGCAGATACAATAGATTTGTTAAAAAAACAAGGTTGGACATCTTTTTAGAAAGGAAAGGTATACAGGGATATACCAAATATGTATTCATGAGAAGGATGTTTATCCACGGATTAATCAGATTGCCAATTCTTGGAGTCAGGAAGGAATTTATTTTTCCCCTTATGAGATATCATTGGATAATATGACTCTGGTTTTTTTTGTTTGCCTTCCTCTGGATCAATAAGTAAGAATAGATATAGGATAAAGTATCTGTTGTCTAAATTTAGCATAGGTTCAACTTGATGGACGTATGTCTTTTATCAACCTCATCTACTATGTAACTATGTACTAAATTTCACCCGTTTTGGTAAGGCGAATAAGTGCATTATAGTCCACAAATGTGCAACTATTCGCATAACACTAAAAAGTCAATGGGCATTGCATGTCCAGTTAACTTTGTTTATTTTCGCTTTTGAAATCTGACATTATTTAAAAAAAAAAACATTTAAAAGCCTAAGGCTGAGATTTTGCTACTTTAAGAGAGTGAAATAACAAATGTTTAACCATTTGGCCCACTTTGCTGCAAATACAAATACAACTTGTGAACACATTCACACCTCAGACAGGTCTACAAACTTGCTTTTCCCTATCATCTCTTAACATATAATGTCTCCACTACAGCTAGAGATTCTGGGTAATGACATGGAATGAGTACACAGCATGTGTCACTTTCTGTTTCTTATCCACCTTAACATGGGTTCCTATAAGCTTATGCCTGCCTGTCGTATTACACAGCTTTTTGAAGTGAAACTGCTTTTCTGGCACCTACAGATGCAGCGGCAATAATTTTACAAAATGACGCGGTGCATACCTCGGAATACCCATGTCATAGCGCGGGATTACTTTTAACCGTACCACCTTAAAACGCAACTGCAGGTGAGTGCATAAAATGGCATTTTAGTGTTCTGGCTTTAAAACACTTGAAAAAGACACAGTAGAACAGTACTGTACACATTACAATTCATTCATTTCATTGCATATAATTGCACGCAATCCATACAATTCAAACAAAGCAACCTTGATAAACGCGCGTGTCTGGTGCGATTGGCCGCGTAGAGTACAGCAGCGGACACGAAAACGGTGCCGTAATGCCTTAAAATAATGGTTGCTGCATCTGTACCAAATGAAAATTTCTGTTGGAGTAAATTGCCATAATGGTGACGGAAGTGACGTCACTGCTGGCAGCTCGGTGCGCATGGGCTGAGGTCTCCCGTGCTCTGCGCACTTGGCAGAGACCTTCGGCGGACATCTGCAAAGGCCTCTTGTGCATGGTGCGCATCCGCAGAGGCCTCTTGTGCATGGCAGGCACGTGAAGAGGAATCCTGCGTTCGGCATACATGGTGTGCGTGTGCAGAGGCCTCCTGCGCTCTGAACGCATGGTGCGTGTGTGCAGAGGCCTCCTGCGCTCGGCACGCATGGTGCGCGTGTGCAGAGGCCTCCTGCGCTCGGTGCGCATGGCGCGCATGCAGAGGTCTCCAGTGCTTGGCGTTCATGCGCAGATGTCTCCTTTGCTCGGCGCGCATGCGCAGAAAACTCCACAGCAGCAGCATACAGTGACATACAGACACACACACACAGAGACACAGGCAGACACAGACACAAACAGACACACACATACAGAGACACACTTGCACACACACACACAAAAAGACACACACACACAAGGACTTCACAGTTGGTATAGATATAGCTGAAGCAGGGGGGGGGGGGTGCCGAGCATCAATATAAGTATTTTACTGTGTATTTTTGTCATATTGGATGTAGCATTGGGCTTCTCTGTTGCTTGTTGTATACCTGTACATTTGCCACGCTCAATAGCTCTCCTTTTTGACTCATATACATTAAATATTTTGTGGGGGCCCAGGGGTTCCCAAAAAGAGCTTGCTGGGGTTCTGTGTTGTTTTTTTTATTTGTGTGTGTCAGAAAACCAGTGTTTTATTTCATCTAGCCTGACCTCAGAAACTCATAGCCCTCACTACATATTACTGTGTCCTTGAAGTCCTGTCAAGGTTACAATTAACAAAATATTAACAAAGGAGGGAGATGGAGTAGGTGGTACCTTTTTATTGGACAAAAAATATATATACATGCACACTTACAGTACGTACTCACATAAACATACATTTAATGCACATAATGCTTCCCGCTTTCTCTCTCTAACCTCTTCTTTTGGCCTTCAATAGTGGACTGCAGCCAGCTCCCACAAAGAAGGCAACTACCTAGACTTGGTTTTCACTAAACTTTTCTCTTTCCAATTTCACCATTTCCCCTTTTCCTCTCTCTGACCATCACCTCATCTCATTTTCTTTCTCTCACTTCTCCCCTTCTCCACCTCCATTTACCCCTCGTCTCTACAGAGAACAGCGCTCTATTAACCTACCAGCGTTGGAGTCCACTTTACCCTCCTCCCTCTCCTCTCAGCTCTGCTCCAGACCATGACAACCTGGTCAGGAACTACAAGTCTGCCCTAGCCTCATCTCTTGATTTACATGTCCCGCTTTTTCTCTGCCGTTCTTGCCCTTTGAACCCCAGACCCTGGCTAAATTACCACACATGCATGCTGCGTTCCTGCACTCATTCCTCTGAACGCCTCTGGAGGAAATCTCACACTGTCGCAGACTTCCTTCACAACAATTTTATGTTATACTGTTTCAACTCTACCTTGAGTGACACTGGATCCTGACGGTCAGGTGAGGGTTAAGGGGGCAGAACCGCCAGAATGGCGCATCCTCACAGGAGCCTCAGAAAGGACTTCTTTCCCGTGTATACTATATGAACGCATAACGTTATTCTTCAAATTACAATTACACACACACACTTGAAGTACTTTATGGCAATAAAAGACAGGTTGAATTGCAATTAGATTTTGAAGACAACAACTCGCGATCGCCCACTTCAGTTTCTCGAAAGTATTGCAGACAACGCTAAAATGCTATTCTCTGCACTCGATCAAAAGACTAGTAATCTCACGTTTTAAAGCGAGAATATTTTGAGAAATCACGCACCATCACTCAGTAAGCAAAGGGATACAACGCATGAAATGGTCGAATAACGACTGCTGCATCTGTGTGTGTGTGTGTGTGTGTATATATCTATATCTATATATGTGTGTGTGTATATCTATATCTATATATATATATATATATGTGTGTGTGTGTGAGTATATATCTATATCTATATATGTGTGTGTGTGTGTGTGTGTGTGTGTGTGTGTGTGTGTGTGTATGGGTGCATGCGTAAAGTACGTGTGCGTGTTTGTGTG
>WSYH01019197.1:0-10363 GCA_036426205.1 Ascaphus truei
ACCCCTCCGACCTCACCTCCCCTCCTTCAACGCCTTTCGTCCGCCCTCCCGCCTCTGCCTTTCGCCCACCCGCACTTCTGCCTTTCACCCGCCCACCGCTCACACCCCTGCGCCACACAGCCTCCGCACGCACTCAACAGACACCCGCCACACTCGACACACACCCGCCGCCTCTCACCCACCCCACACACTCGACACACACCTGCTGCATCCTGCCCCTACGCAACAATATCACTGACCAGCTGTCACCTGCACTCGAAACACACCCGCCGCCTCACACCCTAGCAGGACACTGACCCACAGCCAGCACTCGCTATCCACGCGCCACCCGTACTGAACATCCACCTGCCGCCTCACACACGCTCACACCCTAGCAGGACACACGCCTCACATTTTCACATCACTTATGTCACCAAAATATACATTGTACTGTGGTGTGTTTACAATAAACCATTTTTATACAACATCGTATTACATTTTCTTCCATCTTTCTATTCAACATTATTATCCAACCTTTACAACAAATAGTCACCTATTGTTCCACGATTTATAAATAATACTACCTATTACGGATTTACATCCCGGGCAACGCCAGGTATATCAGCTAGTCTAGAATAAAGTATCTGTCGTCTAAACTTAACATAGGTTGAACTTGATGGACGTACGTCTTTTTTTCAACCTCATCTACAATGTATCTATGTACCTATGTTACTATGTAACTAGTGCATATTGTGATTTACCAGATTTACAGATCTACTCTTATAAGATTGCTAGATGCTACATTAATAAATTGAATTTTAAAGTGTTCACAACTACAGAAGTTATTGATAACAACACAAATGCAGTGCAAATGTATACAAGTGTTATGTAAACCGCTGATTTCAATAAATAAGTATTGTTAAATTGTAACCAACGTATAATTTGAATATTCATTCATATTCACTCATAACTTTCCTACGCATCAAAGTAATATACAGTACCTACCACTTAAGAGTTTCATTTAGTATTGTTCACACCATATTTTTGTATTTTAAGCAAACTTTATTGCTCTCAATATAGTTTTATAATTTAATTTTAAGATAACTTTTATCTTTATTTTCGGGTCAATAATTTTTTTTCCAGGTCTCAAACTTTTTCGTAGGCCCTTGAAAGGCTGGTAGGCCCTAGGCACTGTGCCTATTGTGTCTCATGGATAAAATGGCCCTGCTTATGCATTTCTGAGCAAATTGCACCATCTTTGGTATATACAGTATCCCCTTAATTATGACTACACATTCAGGTCCTGTATTGCACAGGTGCTCAACTCCAGTCCTCAACCCCCCCCCCCCCCCCCCCCCCACCAGGCAGGTTTTCACAATATCCCAACTTCAGGTGGCTCAATTAGTCCCTGCTTCAGCACGTGGCCTCTGATTGAGTCACCTGTGCTGAAGCTGGGATATCCTGAAAACCTGACCTGTTGGGGGGGATATGAGGGCTGGAGATGATCACCCCTGCTGTATTGTATTGTATTGGTTTGCAACTTTCAACAAGGAGAAATCACAGCTGAATAAAGGCTGATTAAATTCCTGTGCATGCGGTGAATGATCCGTATATATTTGCTTTAATTGTTCCTGTCACACCAGCCCGACTGTTTCATAAAACAACTAGAATGAATCCTCTGCGTTACCAAAGACAGAGCAATTGCTCGTTAAATTGAAATTTCTAACCTGTTAATTGCCTAAAACTGCTTTGAAACATAACAAATAACCTCTCCCGTATGAGACGGTGCCGGGGATGATTAGAACAGGGCTAATGCAATTGCAATTAGCATATGGCCCCCGGTGAAAAGTTGCTATTTCGAAAGTTATTGTATGTGTAATTATTTTAAAAGTTTGCGTTCAATGAAAGCCAAACCTGCGAGGGTTAGGCTCGTTATATACTGTGTGCGGCCGTGCGTGCGCGCGTGCCGGTGCGAAGGCGCGTGCACGTGCCGCACACTTTTTGTGTGTATACTGTGCGCGTGTGAGGTGCTGTGTGTATATGTGAGTATATGTGTATGTATGTGTATGTATATATGTGTGTATGTATGTGTATGTATGTGTGTGTGTGTGTTTTTAAATAAGTTTTGAAATAAATAAATAAATGAATACTTTAATATTTTTTTTATTAACATTCTACATACATACACACATACACACACACACACACACACACACATACACACACACGCACACACATATATTACACACATGTACTTACATTTTCAGCGGCGGTAGCGGCGCAAATTCTTTCTTTTTCTCATCCTCTCCCCTGTCGGCCGGTTCCACTCTCCCTGTCGTGCGCATGCGCGGCACCATTATAGAATGGCTGAATAACCTCAGCCAACTAAAACTGCTGCGCACACACGCACTATAGAACCGGCCTTAGAAAGCTCCGAATGCTACCATTCAAAACAGGGGTGGAGAACGTCAGGCCCGAGGGCCGTATAAGGCCCTCGAAATCATTTGGTCTGGCCCTGCTAAGGCAACTGCTATAACCGGGGTCGCGCTAATTTTTTTAAAAATGGCCGCCGTGCGCCCGATCGGGAGGAGGTGGTGTGAGGCGCCGGCAGCCCTACACGATCCACAGCAGCCACCATACTAGCCCCAGCAACACCCCAGCAGTCATCGTACTCCCCCCGCAGCATTCCCCGCACTTCCCCCATGCTTCTCCAGCAGTCCCACCCGCACTTACCCCAGCATCCGCCCTACACGATCCCCTCAGCAGCAGCAGCAGCAGCAACTACCAGAGATAGGGGGGCGGGGTTCTGTGTGCCTACATGCCTGCTGTGTGCCTGCCGTGTGCCTGCCTGTCTGTGTCAGTATGGCCCGCGAACGATGTTATAAATATCCAAATGGCCCCTGGCAGAAAGAAGGTTCCCCACCCCTGATTTAAAAGGACGGAGGTGGACTTTTAGCTACAGTATATCATAAAGATGTTGACAATCTTTTTGGTTTATCATTGCAAGGAACAGTGGAAAAATTCCTATTCAGATTCATATTCACAATCATCAACTGTAGTTTTTCTCATTTTCAGTAAGTACTGTAACTAAAAGATAACATATGGTGGTCTATTTACCATATTTCCATTAAGCTGATATAATGCTTCTGACATACAGAGAGGTGGCTTTTTTAGCCAAGTCTCCCGGCTGCAGAATCAATGCAGAACTGGTGAAAACGACACAACACCGTTATCTAAGCAAAGGAATCACAGCTTTCCGTCAGTCAGGACATTTTGCTATGTTTTTCTTCAAATGCACAGCATCGTTAATCTGTTTAGCAGGCAAATTAGAGCTACTGTACAGAGGACGATGTATGCAAAGAAGGGTGGGTCGCTGTGTTGGTCCTTTCTTCCATGTAGTAACAAAGGCGGGAGTGCATATTGTACACAACACCACAGATAATTTGTTAATTATTTAACCAAAAAGGCTCCAAGGTCAAAATCAATATTCAGACCGTTAGGGGACAATGTTTTTAGCTCATATATCCAATATGACTCACGTTTACTAATCACTTTAATCTTGTTACCCTCCTCTCCAATTACCCAGGTATACTTCAATTGCTTGGCAAATGAGACCTTTTGGATTTTGCTGATGGTGGGTTAGAAAATGATGTGACACACTATGAGTACAGAGACCTCTTCTGATGTTATATACATGCTCATAGATGCGCCTCTGTAAAAAAAAGTAAATAAAAAATAGTAAAAAAGACTACTGCACTTCTTCCCTCACTAACTGTCTATGTCTCCTTACATACCACTTTGATTGCAAGCTCTTTGGGGCAGGGGTTTTCTGCACTTGTTATATGACTAGCTGAAAGTAGCCGGCGTTGCTCGGGATGTCTAAGAAACCACAAAATACTGTGATTTATAAATGGATAATTGCATTTTTTTTCAGCTTCGTAATGCAAAATCCCTCTGCTAAAACAACAACTCCACCCATAATAGTTTCATTGCCTCTGAGGTCCTGAAGTGTTCTACCGAGAGCCTCTAACGCTGCGTGTTTGTGGGCTCTCGTCCCAAACAGTGATCTCGCTCTCTTGGAAGAACTTTGGCTGCTCCTGTATTTTTTGCTAATGTTGCAAATTGGGTTTTCAGATTGACCGAGATTAAGGGGTCGCTTGAGGTTGATGGGATCATGTCATTTGTGATGTCATCAGTTGTGTAATTGCAGATGTAATGTCTGATTTCATCAGTGATGTCATTTGTGAATTGTATCCAAACATAACAACAAAAATCTGCTCCTTGATCTCAGGAACCACCATGCAAAATGTGGTTACGATATCTTAATAGGTGTCCAAATGCACAGCAAACAGACAAACAGCTTTCCAAAATATATAACAGATCATTCTCTAAACGTATTGTATCTACTGTAAAACGCTGCATGCAGTGGGGGTGCTCTGTAAATATACATAGAAGTACACACACTGGGCTTTCTCTCACTGGATTACTGCAAGTAAGGGTGAAGTTGGAAGAATGTTTGTCTCTTTTTCTCTCATCCATGGGGGATTCACACACACAATCCCTGAAAACGCTAAAGCCAACACCCACTACATCATATATATTTGTCTCACAGGAGTGCTACTGGGTGTGACCATATGGATACAACAAAAGACAAAAATTACCCAATGCTACATCCAATAGGACAAACAATATATAGTTAAATACTTAACTGTTTGTCTACTCATAAGTAAGGGTCATTTAGTTAAACTCATGGGCCAAAGCGTTATAAGCCTGCAGCCACGTCACGGCATGACCAGTATGCAGGTCCTAACACTACCTGTGAACATTCTCATTTACCTCTGCAGTGGAGGGAGAATGGTCTCAATAGACCAGCCCTGCACAGGTGCATGAAAATACCTGCTACTTAAAAAGTGGCGAGGAGTGAGCTTCAACCCAGGGAGGATGGGTCACCAACCTCCAAATAACCAGTACACAATTTACAAACATACACAATCCCGGCAAGCTCTAACCCCAACACCCGCCACACCATATCCTATATATTTGTGTGAAAAGGAGTGCTGAGTGTGACCAAATGTGCTTATGAGAAGACAAACAGTTCAGTATTTAACTATATGTTTTTGTCATATTAGATGTAGCATTGGCCGTGTGGGAATAAACTTGTATGCAAACACGATTCCCGTATCCTGTCACTTATAGTAACTGTTTCATGTCGCAGGTTATGTATAAAGCAAGTAAATATAATTCTTCTACTGAAGACTGAGAATCACACAGAAGGAACAATATGTTATTTCAAATACTTAATTCAATTCACAGCAATTTATAATATCACTAAATAAAATAGTGGCAAACCATAAACCGCTTTGCAAAATAATAAGGCACGTTTAATAATTCCTAATGTATTCAGGGGAAAAAAAAACGCATGAACTTTAACTCACTGATTGATATAGTAAGTGTGTTATTATGTCATAAACAAGGGAATACAGCTGTTTGGCAGAGTAATCCGGAAGACATTATTATTTTTCCATTGTTTCTCTGACAGGGCCTCTTTGTAACTGCTAAAATAAACTGGTCACCACACATCATTTCAATGTTCAGACTATATAAATAGGCATTGCTTATTGGAGCAGCGTTCCTCTTTAGAACGTATCTAGATCTAATTTTGATGGATTTCTATGGTAACACCTGGCGGCCACTTCTGTCCCATCCCAGTGTCTCGGGAATGGAAACTGCACAAAGATGAGCAAAGCTTGATGCCTTATAAACAGTGTTCGACAAACCTATACATTTGCTCGCCCCGGGCGAGTGGATTTAACCCCCGGGCGAGTAAATATTGGCCCAAGCAGCACACGTTTGGTACTAGGTGGCGAGTAGATTTTTTTGTGTGGTGAGTAGATTTTTTGGTGATTTGTCAACCACTGCTTATAAAAGATGCCAAATGAAAAACAATGATGTTTACTCAGTGTTAAAACTCATTAAATGACAGGACGGCGCAGCTGGGATAGGCCGATGTGACCGCGATGTATCGGAGTAGGGGGCTGATGTAAAATGTAATCTGTGATTCTAGAAGGGGAGTGAAGGCACCAGGGAGGTTTTTTGCAGGGGTTTGGCTATCAACATCAGCCGGCGTGCAGAAATTCGGTGTCTGAATCGTACGCAGAAAGCCGCCGCCCCAAGGGTGAAAAACAAATGTGCCAGTTTCTAGCTTTGGAGCGCACAGATGCGACCTCCATTGATGTCACCCGGAATGAGTCAGAGAGCGGTCGGGACATGCTGGGATTTTCGCAGGGCTCGGTTCAGGGGGAGAGCGTGGAGACTCTTACCTTGTCCAGCCGGCATCTCCTCCTGCTACGTGCATCATGTGATGTCACGATGTCACATGGCAACGCAACGCCATATGATAGCAGGAGGAGATGCCAGAGCTTACAGAGGTACCACTGGCACTGCCATCAAGGCAGCCCTGGGACAGCATTTTCTGTGGCTCTTTGTGTTCCTGGTATTTCCCGTTTTTACATTTGCGGGAAACACACAGAAACTTTGATATTTTTCACAAATCAAACACTTTTTCTTCACATTAACAGTTGAAAAGCTTAAAAATGTACCCCAAAAAATTAGGTTGTTGTAAACCAGGAGAGGGCAGTGTCCCGGAGGCCAATGGAATGGAGGGTGTGCAGAACGAGGGGGTGACTTACAGTATCAAATCTGATCGCTGAGCAGCAATCCTCTTAGGGGGTAATTCTATATTGCCCAAAGCAGGACATTTGGACCATTTTCAGCCAAAAATCTGTATTGACTTCAATAGAATTAACAGAGAAGGTCAGATGGGTAATGTACAGTCCAAGTTAGGAACAAATTGAGCTAACAACAGAGATATATTCAATACATGAAAACGAGGTGACTGATGCCTTTATAAAAACAGACAAGTATACGCAGGAAGCCTGGAATTTCCCCCTTTGCTCTAATTTACAACTGGGACTCTGAATTCTTGGGTAAACGAATTGCCCTACCCCAGTAATAAAAGAATCCCGTGTTAACAAGCTTTTCTATGAAAAATAAAAAATAGTTTAGACTGTTTTCATATTTGTACATAATTTGTTTAAGTTGTTATGTATTATTGTGAACTGAGACTTGGGAGGGGTTTGATTTCCTCTGGCTGCTCCCTTTTATGTGATGATGTTATTGTGTGTTCAGCACCTTCCCCATCTCCCTTAACTTTCTTGGTTCTCTCAAAATGACAGGGTGGGATAAGGGGAAGAAAACATTCAGGTCCCCTAAAAAATTCAAATTGTAATTAATTTGGCAAACAAATTAAAGCAGTCAAACCTTTGCTATTGGCATCATTACATTTGTTTAGGGGACTACACTTACTCTGTTAAATTCTTTACAATATGCTGTTTTTCTTATTTATTTTATTTATTTATAAAGTGTTTTACCAGGAAATAATACATAGAGTGTTGCCGCTCATTATCAGGTATGTCCTGGGCACAGACTTATAATGACAAATACATAGTTACACGTTATATTTACAGAGATTTCATGGACAATTAGAAACAGTGTATGTTATGGGCGTATGTAACAGTTACAGACAAGGTTAAAATGTGAGACAGCTAAAGTCTTGAAAGTACTTAGATTGGAGGCGGCTTTGAGAGTCTCAGGTAGATTGTTCTAGGTGTGAGGTGCACGGTAAGAGAAGGAGGAGCGACCGGACTTCTTGTTGACCCTTGGAACTGTGAACGGTCCTTTGGAGTCAGATCTCAGGTGATAAGTGCTGCATGTGGTAGGGGTGAGGGGTTAGGAGCTTGCTCAGATTTCTTGCCAGCTATGTGTGATTGCACCTTTAAACATAGTACTACCCTAATTTTAATTTGGTTATAAATTGGCCTGTCTCTTGAAATGTTCACCTTAAAGGGAAAATGTATTTGATCTAAAAAAAAATAAAAAGATATTGACACATTTATATTATTACTGCCTGTTTTTTTCTGTCTTCCACCGTTTTATGTAGTGTAACATCATACAATACATTTAGTACAGGACAGGATATGTATATTATGTTGGTTAGATAAACAATACCACCCAGCCAGTAAATAAGTTGCAACTTTAGTGTCAAATTCATGGAACACTAGTAACATTCGCTCACATGAATAGCCATTAGTAGCTCCCAACGTTTAATGATTAAACTGTTGGAAGTACTATCATTCACCCATTAGCCCAAGCACGCTGCCTAGGGGTCACACTCGACTCCTCTCTCACATTCAAAACGTATCTAAAACCTGCCGCTTTTTCCTCTGCAATATTACAAAGATACTCCCTTTCCTTTGTTGCTCGACTGCTAAAACTCTGACACAGGCCCTCATTCTCTCCCGTCTCGATTGCTGTAACCTCCTGCTGTCCGGCCTTCCTGCCTCCCACCTGTCTCCCCTACAATCTATCCTAAACGCTTCTGCCAGAATCCCTCTACTCTTTCCTAAATCTGTCTCCGTGTCCCCCCTGCTGAAATCCCTCTCCTGGATTCCTATCAAATCCCGCATCTCACACTCAATTCCCCTCCTCACTTTTAAAGCTTTACACTCTTCTGCCCCTCCTTACATCTCAGCCCTAATTTCCCGCTATGCACCATCTTACATTCACTTGTATAGGCTGTGGGCCATATTTACTGCTACTGAAAGGTGTCTTCTGGAGTAGAACTGCATTGTAAATCTTGAAGGACCTCCCAATATGGCCACAGAGGCAGGACATCTGCCTCTACCAACATGGCGGCCGAGGCAGGAAGTCAGCCTCCTTCTGAAACAAGTGCCTGCACCTGTCTGCTCCCTTTTATAATGATTCATTGCCCTCTCTTCATTGCCGGTGCAAGGTTCTGTTTCCCTGGACTCCTGTTATTACCATATCCTGCCTGCCTTGCCGATACCAGCCTGTGACCATGGCCAACCTGTTTTCTCCAGCACTGACCCTGGAACAGTGACCTCGAACATCCTACCTTCTCCTGCCCTGACCTTGGACCAGGACCTCACGATTCTACTCTTCAAGATTTGGATCCCAGGTACGGGTCGGTCTCTACTAACCACCTCTGCCTACCGGGTCTGTCTCCTGGACAGTACACCGCGACGTACGCGACCGTAACAAAATCTGACTCTTAGACCCATTTTTGAATGGTTGTCTGCCAGTTAACTCCTGTTCCTGTGTGATAATGTTCCAGTCCAGCTTTTATATTCTCGTTTGCTGGAATATTAGCAAGTTAATATATCAGTAGGATGTGAAGGAAGGCTGGCCTGGATCGTGGCCGACATGGTTGACTTGTTTATAATATTTGTATTCTTTCTCCCATACATGTCATTCAATCTGAATAATCGGTGGTAGAACGTTCCACCGATTTCACGTGACCATCCCAGCTGAGGTTTCAACGGTGGCTTCAAAGCAAATACAATTAAAGCTACACTACTCCTCCCAAAAATGAGAAGAGGCAGTGCATCTTAAAAAAGAACTGCACGGGTCACTGTGCTGAGCACAATATAAAGGTTTAGAGAAAGGTGGCATTTATGAAAGAAAGGTTTTTTTGTTTTTTTTCATAATATAGAATATTCGGCATAATGCATGTAAAATACTGGGATAAATATCCTTTGCCAAACATTTTTTCTGCTTCAGTCAAAGTTTCCCACTCCCTGTGTGACATATACTCCCAGCAACCTCACCGCTGCATTCCTATAGCCATCTATAGTTTTCCTTTGGTGTGCTTACAATCAATCACGGGGCCTGAGTTGTCCATGAAGACGTTTGTACTTGTATGTAATAGAAGCCTATGCATCTGTGTTTTGGGGGTGTTGAGTTTCCATTGAATACCAAGAAACAATGATCGCAAAAGCCCTGCAGTTATACAGGAATTAGGTGGCACCTGTGGAATTCTTGTTCAATAGATCATTCCTGATCTATATTCCAAATAGCTTTATAAGCTGTAAATCCACTAAAGTTGTTTTCTTTAAATTGTTTACTTAGACTTAGTCCCGTACCTTGTTTTTCCTGTTTTGGAGAAATATTGATGTAAAATAATTTTTACAGTTCATCTTTATAATTCAGCCCTGATCTCCACCGCTTTGGAGCTGTTGCTGCATTCTTTCCTCTGAGGGAGCGGTGTGCAAGCTGAGGGGGCGCAAGATTGTTCAGGGGGGACGCGGCGGTTGCAGAGACCCCGCGCTCGTCCCCCAAGGCATTCCAATTAATGCCGGGGGATCGCGTGAGGCCTCTTCAACTTCACGTAACTTACCTTCAGCAACGCGACGTCATTTGACGCCGGAGAGGAGGTAAGGAAGGGGAGGGGGGGAGGGGAGGCAGGGAGGGGGAGGGGGGGGGGGGGGGAGGGGAGCGCGCAAGGAGGGGAAGGACGGAGGGGCGG
>WSYH01019200.1:0-10356 GCA_036426205.1 Ascaphus truei
ATATATATATATATATATATATATATATATATATACAGTGGTTGACAAATCACCAAAAAATCTACTCGCCACACAAAAAAATCTACTCGCCACCTAGTACCAAATGTGTGCTGCTTGGGCCAATATTTACTCGCCCGGGGGTTAAATCCACTCGCCCGGGGCGAGCAAAAGTATAGGTTTGTCGAACACTATATATATATATAGAGAGAGAGAGAGAGAGAGAGAGAGAGAGAGAGAGAGAGAGAGAGAGAGAGAGAGAGAGAGAGAGAGAGACTAAGTAAGGTAAATAAGTGTTAAACTAAAATATAGATACATAAATTAGTGCAATACTAATAAATAAAATAAAATGAATCTGACAAAACTAATAATAAGTGCAATATTCAAATGATTAATAAAGCCAGACAGATAATGCAATAAACATAACAGTATATAGAGTCCAAAAAGGATAAAGTCAGACTGTTTCAACTTGATGATAGGGATCCAGGAGCTCCTTGCTGCTTCAACAAAATGGTGTAGCCACCCACTATACACCTAGCGAAACAAAACACAAAGAGGCGCAAGCTCCATAGCACGTAACTGTATAAAAACTGGGAATATTTATTAAAAAAGAAAGTGTCCCTAGGAAACACACAGGATGTTAAAATAACACAAACATTGGAGAGAAATCTGTAAGGGGCGTCATCTACAGGAGTGGAGGGGTCCGACAGTGATACTGTGCACTGTGACTGCATACAGCTCCTGCCACGAGTACTGCCGCGTTTCAGCGTCTCCACGTGCGCAGTACACTTCCGTGGGTAATTCACCATTGGAAGTGAAGGCGGATCAGCTGAACAAAGTATCGGGGAACTCAGGACCTCCTCCCACACGTTGCGTGACTTCCGCAGGAAGGTTTTTTGCACATAATTAGATTTGGGGACACGTTACCTCAGGTAAAATAACATATTCTGTGCAATAAAAACGATCTCTTAATGCAATAACTTAGAGAAAATGTGTAAGGTGTGGAAAGTGCAATGTGATATACTGTAGGAATATATGAGATATAGAATATATATGTGCTTAAAATGAAAAATATATACGTGTAGAAAAAGTACTTAAATTAAACCAAAAGCCCAAACCTAATGCATGTGGGCAACCAAAAATGTGCAAAATGTTCAGATATAGACAAAAGTAAATCAAAAGTCAGGGCTTTATGGCCAAATCCAGTGGCTGGCTGCCGCTCTGAAAGACAGGCTGCATCTTCGTTTATTGAAACTGTCGTCAGCGTCAACTCCGGGCTTCGGAGACAGGGCGGTTGCTACCCTGACAATCAGTATTCAAATTGAATACTTTGTTTCTCACGGCAGCTCGCACGGCAGCACGCCCTCCCTCCGAAGCCAGCACCCTGAACGAGGCCTTAATGTGTTTTGCAATTATATTGTTCCTTCTTCAGATGGTTGATATTTCCCTGTTTTAGGTCATGTCACGTTATGAGCCAATGGCGGAGCTCGATGTGCGCGGGCTGCCGGGCTATTGATTGGCCCCTGTTATGAGCTCTGATTTGTGAATTTAGCCCCTAGATTTCCTCTCGATCGGACTTGGCTGCTTTAGTCCCAGACAAGGGATTGTTGAGACTTATATCTCATTTGTCAATAGATGAATAGAATGTTGTATATAATTATACCTCCTATCAAACTGTAAATGTAGTTTTGGAAGTTTGTGTAGGGACTGGTGTAAGAGAGCCTACATGTTGAATTCATTGTACTTATGCTATGAAGAGAGCCATGCGCACCATTCTGCCATCCTGAACATGAAAAAAGTGGAAATAAACCCAGTGAGTTATGTTGCACAACATTGGACTGTCCATTGCCCCATATGTGTTCTTAGAACTAGAACTGTGTGGAACCCCCATAGTCCTTTATTCTGGGTTTGTATAGGCACCACCCCCCTACCCTCCCAAATCTGTTCAACAGAGTTGAAGCCCCCAATATATTCTCAGACTTGGTTTCGTTAAGAAGTGATGGTTCTTCTTTTCCTGCATTCTGAGAACAGGTGTGATTCCCTCCCTTTAACATATACATGAATACATTACTATGCTTATTAATGGGTACACTGTACTGGGCCAGTTTGAAATCTGTTGGTAAAAACACATTTAAGAGAAGACACAACCCAGGTGTGTAAATTAGAAACTACCAGAACCTTTCATTCCAAAGCCAAATACCAAACCCTAACCAGAGCGCCAAGCGTCCATTTACTGGGTGTTTCTTATATTCCATTACCTGCCTGCCTTATATTCCACATCATATGTTCTGGTTTCACAAATATTCAGTTGACAAATGCATTGGTTATATGCATTATTATATCTGTTTATTTTTAATCAAGCCATTTGAAAAGGTTTCCAGCAGTCACTTTTTCAAATGTAGATCTTACTGATGTCATTTTTAAATTATCTATCAACCAGCACTGACATTCAAATAAACCTGAAGGCCGGCTAGGAGAACGTGGAGCTAAATGCAAGACTCTAACATTCAAGCCAAATCTGTCACATTCCCTGCCATGCTGCCTGCTGCACACTTTCCCGCTTTCATGAGAAAGATCCACATAATTAGTTTAGCTTAACAGAAAAAAATTATTTGAATGACAAGGTCCGACTCCTGCCCTTTCAGAAAATTAGAGAAGATTGCCATAAATTGCACACTATAATGAAACACCAATTTGCATATTTGCTGTTATATTAAAAGAGATCAGTTCTAGCAAAGCAGAACAAACAAAAACATGCATTTTAATAACTCAAATTACTCCCAGGAAGTGACCCTCAGCAGAAAGCCTGATTATCACTACTTAATTAGAAGCCTTGGATTTCTAAATCCTCCTTTAAATCCCACTCTGTGTACAGTGAAAGATGAAGCCAGTAGTTTTGTTTTAGATTCAATATTTACTCTTTACTAATATGTTTGCAGGAGAGACTTCCCAGGAATTACCAAGACATGCAAAAAAAATTAATATTCAGAGAAAGAGCTCACAAAACCTGTGTTGGTTTGCAGGTGCACAGAAATGAACAAGCTGGCATTTACAGTACTTTTAATTAATTAATTAAAAATGCAAATCTAACTTTCATTTCTTTTAATGTTTGAACATTTTTATCCATCAATAATAAACTACTTCATATTGCACTGGCGTAACAGCTGGTAAAAGAAGATCTTAGCCAACACAATGAACATTGCACATGCTTCGTACTGTGCCAGCTTCAGAAAAATTATTGTATTGCTCTCTGATTTGTTTCAAAATGTTATTCACGGACTGACAAAAGAGAGCAAACAGCAATGAATGTGATAGTGTACAAATTAAAAACTCTTGAATTTCATGGCATAAAGCCCAGCGTTGTTCATTTACTGTGCTAGAAATATTGTAGCCCAGAAAAATATTCAGAAATCTGCTTTATGACATGAAAATCCCAGAGATCCAGTATGGTTGGGGATTCTATTATTCAATGTTAAGCACAGGTTATAAGTAGAGAAGGGCTGACTTGTCTGAAACCCCTTCCCGGATTTTCCTGATTTTTTAGACTAAATCCGATCCCCAAACTAAAACCCGTCTGCAGATTTTTTTTTTGCTGTTACTGAGAATCTGGATTTTAAGGGGAGTGATGGAGTAGTAGCAGTGTCTCCAGTTGTATATGTATCCCTTGAAATAAGTTAGGGAGAGATGCCTATGCTGAAAAAACAGCACACCAGAAGTACCCTGGGAGATATGCAAATAGTTATGCAAAGTATATTTAAATGAGGCACATCCCAAACTTCATAAAAGGCTATCCATAACAAATATACTGAGTTGACAAGCCTAAGGCACCTAGTGATTGGACTGGTGTGGGAACCCAGGATTAGAACCCACAACCTCTGATTCTCTGGGCATCAGCTCTAGCAGTGTGAGCGTAACCAGATGATGGCTGGCACCACTGTCATAGCATACGTTTGAGCTCTACTTCTCATTGAGTGCCCGTACCTGTACTTTACCCTTTTCTGCGATAGAGAAGCATATCTAATGGACTACTGGTGGCAGTATCCGGCAGAGCATGGTGATGTCATTGCTAACGGCGGATGCTGAATACGGAAGGGCGCTGCAAAGAGAGAACGCGAGCGTCACACACGTGGATGTAGTAACACAGGAGGAGGTTTGTGAGATGGCCTATACTGCGGGACTGTTCAAACAGTCCTTATATCGGGAGACCTGACCACAACTTTGCCCCTACACCCAGCTGAGGACTTTCCCTGTTATGTCCTTCATCCACACCCTTCAGTACTCATCTATGTTTTCTCACATGTAAGTGAGCAGTATCTGTCTTAACTTTGCTTTCAATCACTTTTATACTGGTTGTGCTTGTCTGTTTTTTGTCTTATATCTAATAAGCAATCTTCTGCCATGAGACACCTTCTGGCACGAGAAGACACCTTACTGTCCATGTGAATAGGCTGCAATGTATTCCAGCACCCAAGGTGCCTTATGGCAGAACACTGCTTAGTAAATATGGCCCATTGTCTATCCTTTATAAGATTAGAAGCACTAACACAGGCCACCAGGTCACTTTGTTATATTACGTTCTCTCTGCATCTGCTTTATTTTCTGCGCTTCACCTGGTTTTATTTAATCTCACCTCGTCTCAGTAACTCACAGCCCTCAGTACATATTATTACTTTGTGCTTGAAGCACTTTCAAGGTTACAATCAACAAAGTAGATCTCCCTTGTAGATATGCTGTTAGACAGTTACTATAGTGCCATCAAGCAGCTGGTTATGCTCACACTGCTAGAGCTGCTGCCTAGCGTAGCGGTGGTTGTGAAGGGCTCTAGTCTGTTGGGTCTGACACCGGTCCAATTGTTAGGCTTCTCAACTCAGTACAGGTAGCTATTTTTTAAGCACAGGTAACTCTCATGAATTTATTTGGCGGGTGAGTTGAGTGTACATATATATTTATATATATATATATTTACACAACTGAGACACTATTAAAATGGAATTCCTCTTCCTCCGCCGCTGGTGGGATTAATACAAATCTGGATTTGCCACGATAGAAGAAAAACGGTGAATTTTGGCTTTTTGAGACTGATTTGCGGAATTCCGCGGCTAAAAGGAACAATCTGGATTCAAATTGGAAGAAAACATTTGCCCCTCACTAGTTATAAATCACTTTGGCAAGGGGCGGTATGCCACATTTAAATGCAGCATGGTAAATGTGTGCCCAGTGCCAATTCCGACCGTGTACATGGCGCTTGTGGGAATTTGGTTCAGAGTTCATCAAAAAATGTGAAATCATTTATTTGTAGGATTTTTTTTATATCTACAGAACATATTATAAATAAACCTTAATCCCAGTTAATGATGGAGTAGGTTTCATCATACCCCTTTCTCTGCCAGATGGATCTGCAATGCATTGCACTCTGCCGGCATAAAGGGGAAAACAGATGTAAAAAGCTCACGTCTGTGTTGAGTTAAACTTGTGTTGAATCTGGTGATGGTTTGAAAGTTCATATCAACTTTATCTTCACAAATTATTGACTTCAACATTGATGGAAATTTGCCAGACATAAACATCAAATCCTCATACACCTGATGTAAAACTACTGGAAATATTTCTGAGGCTACCAGCGAAGTAATGAAATCTGTAGAAGGTGGTAAATTATGATAAACAAGCAAACTCAGAATTTTCTAATTTTTCACCTTTTGAGTGAGAAACATAATGTTATTGTAACAATACCCTAATTATGTTCAGCTCAATGCTCATAATCTTCTTACAGCCGGATGCAAATTGAAGAATGACTGCTCTACCCTGAGAAAATATTTTGGTCAATACATATTTAAAAGACAATACCATTAATGTGTCTTAATTAAAACATAAATGCTGCTCTGCTACCTCACCACACATTCACTCAGCTGGAACTAACTATATTTGCTTAATCTACAATTTTAGATGTATTAGCAAAAATAAATGTTGGTGAATGTAAGCGCCTGATTACATATCTTGGGTAAATTGGTGATAATGAGTCAAGAGACTTTGTGTTCATTCACATACATTAGAATAAGAATCATTATGAAATTAAAGCTAAGATTAATCCTGCTAATGACACTGTGGAGCATCTGGGAATACGATAACCCAGATGTCACATACGCTGTGATACTGTGCTGCTATTTGATAGAGTAACCCCTTGAAGTGTTCTTCTAAGGCAGCTAGCTGGTACCCAACAGCCCCTGCACTTGAAATGCAAATGAGTGACAAGATAGACTAATAATGAGAGCAGATTCTTGCAGTAAGGAAACTGAATAAATTAAAAACACTCTGAACCACTGATAAGAACACGCAGCAGGCACCCTGATGTCCTCAATTAGGGTGTATGACATCTGCAGTGCATTTCTGTCTAATAAAGCCCTCACTCGGTATTCCAAAGCACACGATTCTAACACTGTTAACATTTTAATTTCTTGGGCGTGCATGGTAACATTAATTACAAGATGATTTGGTTGACTTCTGAATCTCTTTTATATCTTCAAGTGAGTAAAACTCTGGGTTGTAGCTTTGATTTCATAAATAAAATGCACAGACCTGCCACACACTGAATCCATCCTGAAGTAACGCGGATCTGCTAAGTTACATTAAACCGTTATTGCAAACTAAGGAGCATTCAGGATGTTAAAAAACGGTCACCATCTCCACAGTTCAAAAGGCGCATTATCTTTCCCTGAATTATATTGCGAATAATAATGACTTGGAAATGTTCTTCTGTTTCTTCGCATCTTTACACATGGATAGTGTTTGGCTCTTTGCATTACATGTGACTTCAGCCGTTATTGACCTTGGGTGCCCTTACAACACGTCTTCTCAACTGCAGTCCGCAAGACTCCTCAACAGGCCAGGTTTTCAGGCTATCCCTGGTCAGCACAGGTGCTGCAGTCGAAGACTGAGCCACTTATTGAGCCAGCTATGATGAAGCAGGGATATCTTTAAAACCTGACCTGTTGGGCGGTCTTGAGCCGGGTGCCCGTATGAAGTACGCACTATGTCCGTTTGCTAGGGCAGATTACATTCCGCAATCCATAGGGACGGTGAACGTGGTTAGAATGGAAGCAGGAGACCCTGCGGTGCTGTTCGTGTCATCGCAGGGACATTACAATCACGTGATTGCGACTTCCTGGAGAAGGCGCGTGCGTTTCACTTGAGGGGTTAACGTATTTTATAACACAAAAGGACTGTGGAGGAGCTATTTTAAGATATATTTGGTGCACTGCTGCAACAGGAGATAGTATCAAAGAAATCCTGATATTCAGTGAGGCAATAGGAAGCACTCACATGTAGCCCCCGTAACGCTCCGATCCCCTTATACCATCGTCTGCTGGACAGAAGAATATCTTCCTAGAGGCAGCCACACGGCGCTTCAAAAAAAATGCAGCCTTTGATTACTTGTATTGGAAACTAATTACCTAATCTGTTGATCGATTGGTTCTCCCGTGATGGATCAGCAATGATCCTGCTTCCTAGGGTTCACTATATTGGACGCTTTTCAGTTTCAATCCATCCTTCAGTCAGTGTAACTCATCAGCTACAATCTATTCTTATATAACGTAACATTACATCTATTGTTACAGTTTGCAGTTCAAACTGCTGGGAACATTGGCAACAAATTATCACAGACAAGAAAGTGTTTTCAAGTATCTTGTATTGTTTGGGAGGTGTGCTAAAGCCTGCTAGAGTAAACAAAGGATGCTCGGTATTGTATTGTATGTCTTTATTTATATAGCGCCATTAATATACATAGCGCTTCACAGTAGTAATACATGTGGTAATCGAATAAATAACAGATAATATAAATAACAGATCATGGGAATAAGTGCTTTAGACAAACATAACATTAAGGAAGAGGTATATTAAAACTTATTAAAAATGGTATTAATCATTTTTTTTAAATGCATTATCTAGTACTACAGAACTGATTTATTTTAAAAATGTAGAATATTGAATGGATTGCTACTTTATGTCACAGTCGAATGTTGTTAGGCTTAATCACAAGTAAAAAAAACCTTTGTAACGAGATATAGTGACGAAGACTACAAAAAAGTGGTAACGGAGGAGAAAAATAACAATGAAATGTTATTTATTTATAAAATGTTTTACTAGGAAGTAATACATTGAGAGTTACGTCTCGTTTTCACATATGTCCTGGGCACAGAGTTATTTTATTGTATATATACTTTACAACTGTGTCATACAGAACGTATGCCCAACAAGTCCTGGTTTTCCCTCCTCCATTGTCAAGGGCTCAAATAAACGAATAAGAAATTAAGAACAATAATATAACAATATTACACACATGGTACAGAAGTAAAGGGTTACATTTTTAATCAAAGGAAATTACTCCAATCCCATTCACAATGTAGAGTAGTAACTCCTGTTCTCTGAAAGCTCTAAATTCCTGCATCAGTATGTCTCTTTGCAACAAATTTATCATTAAGTTACCACCTCTTTGCTGCACGATAACTCTTTCTATCATTTTAATCAACAGGGAGATGTACGTCTAGCTTGATGAAAATATATGGCCATTTGGTTGTCTATTTCTTAATCTGTCCCTATAATTTTCTGTATATTCCTAATGGCTGATTTGTGTTCGCAAAAGTATTTTAGAACAAGTCCACAATGAGTCTGAGACACAAACTGATATCTCAACTACAGCAAATATGAGAAGACACTTCACCAACAATAGGACACATATTTCTGCTGTTGGGCTTGTTAACCCCCCATTATGGACAAATTGACTACATCTCAACTGCAATAGTTAATTTAAAAACCCTGCACATATTTATAATCCTACCCTCATTTTTACGTACCCAGTCTGAAAAGATTTGAAGAGATTTGTGAATTCTGAGCATTTATGCTGCATTATTGATGAGAGCTCACAATAAAAAAATTAATATGTATTCCACTCCCAGGTAGCGGTCTCGGCCTTAATGAGAGAGTCTTATTTTCATGCATTTTCATATTTTGTCAGAATCACTAATTACACTTAAAAGGTTGAAAGAGACATTGGAAGATGGTGCACGTTCTGTTTTATTAATTGAGCTTCATACAAAAGGACGAGTTCAGCTGCTCGGGTTAAGTCGTGTAATAGTGATATGCAGGGTGAGATTGCTATACAGGTAGATGTGGCACATATTTCTATTCAGATCCAAGCTGAGGCTTTAAGTGACAGGTAGGAAGTAAGGATATGAAGGCACTGAGTGAAGACCAAGGGCAAGGTAGCATTTGTGAAAGTCAAATATATCATTGAAAACTGTAGTTATTATTAAGAAAATCCCTGAACATTGCTATGAGGTGTATTTACTGATCTTTCCGCCTTCAGAACAAGAACTCACATTGTAGCTGCAAATTGCACTTTACTTTCCGGTTTTGATTAAACTAATAATTCCCTTATGTAAATACATTATTTGCATTACTCCAGGCATAGACCATGGAAGGATGGGTGTGTGGTGGTCTCAGATCAAGAGAGAGGGGAGTATTTCCGCTTTTGATCCTCTGCTTCAGTTTACCTGTTTGGACTTCGGATTGAGTCCTTTTCTGGAGCTGCACTTCTCCCACAAAGTAATATCACTCCATTTGTTATCACAGGTTTTTCAGCTTATAGCCCTGTTAGAGTTGCAGACTGATAGTATTCGGGATACTGGCCTCCATGCTGCGTGTTCCAAGAAAATCTGCCTCTTCTCGTATATAATGGCTCAGCTAAATGACAGTATGCCCTACCCCTGCCGTGCCCTACCCCTGCCGTGCCTTACCCCTGCCGTGCCTTACCCCTGCCATGCCCTACCCCTGCCCTACCCCTTGCGTGCCCTACCCCTGCCGTGCCCTACCCCTGCCGTGCCCTACCCCTGCCGTGCCTTACCCCTGCCGTGCCTTACCCCTGCCGTGCCCTACCCCTGCCCTACCCCTGCCCTGCTCCTGCCCAACCCCTGCCGTGCCCTACCCCTGCCGTGCCCTACCCCTGCCCTACCCCTGCCGTGCCCCGGGCCCTACCCCTGCCGTGCCTTACCCCTGCCGTGCCTCACCCGGGCCTCACCCGGTGCTGGTGAAGGGAGCCCACTCAGGTGGCGAATGTGGAAGTTGGGCCCGACATGCATATTAGGATCACCTGGGTGTGTCCCTCTGCTGGGTATGTACCCGCACCAGAGGTAGGGCCCTTGAGGGGGAGGTAAGTAGGGCCCTAGTTGGGAGGTAATTAGTGCCCTGGTGGGAGGGAGGTAGGGCCCTAGGGGGGAGGTAATTAGTGCCTTGGTGGGAGGGAGGGCCGGGGGAGGTAAGTAGTGCCCTGGTGGGAGGGAGGGCCCTGGGGGGAGGTAAGTAGGG